>CM030177.1:13606139-13631139 GCA_017639675.1 Aplochiton taeniatus
AGGGGAGAGGTTAAGATAACTACTCAAGGCCTACTCAAAACTAAAAGAAAACAACGTACGGGTCTTTCCCCAGAGTTGGCATGACGATAAATAACAGTTTTCTTTAGACAAAGCAGCTTTACAAAAAAGACACGTTTGAATTGGGTTGAATTGTCCTATTTGACTTGTCCCTTTTTCTGGCGGCCCCCATACCTTTGACACCAGGTCAATGTTGAACCTCCTCCCCTCTTTAACGATCTGGGCGTAGGCTATCTTCTTCCTGGTTGGTTCTGATTGGCTCTCTGCTGAAGTGGCCGTCGTTTCCTGTGGTTGCACGTCGTCTCCTTCTGCCTGGATACATTTAAATTAAAAAAAGACATATTTAAAACCATCAGTCCATCCATTTACCCCCACCCAAGGCATAAATATATTTTTGCATTATAAGATGAATCCCTCCCTCCCTACATCTTCCTTTCAAACCCTCCCTCCCTCCCTCCCTCCCTCCATCCTACCTTCTCTCCCTCCCTCCATCCTACCTTCTCTCCCTCCAGTGTCTCCTTTGTCATGGCGTCAGCCACAGCCTCAGGTAAGGACCCCTCCTCTTTGGATTCCTCTGAGTCTGGCTGGGCGGAGTCGACTTCTGGTTGGGCGGAGTCCGTCTCTGTGTGGGCGGAGTCTGTCTCTGGTCGGGGGGGCTGGCTACAGCCATCTCCTCCTCCTGTAGTCGGAGAGGCGGGGCTCTCGGCCTCTTCCTCCTCCTCTTCCTCACTAGTAAACCGATCAGCAGTGTTAGGCTCAGGCAAACATTGCGGTCGATTTCAACAGACCGTGAAGAGCAGATAACAATGTGACATGAAGGCACTGGCTTGTAACATTTTTTAAAAGGCTTTAACGTTTGCAGCTTGTGCAAGAGGAAAAAAAGAGAGAGAAAGAGACCGTATGTGTTTAAATCTGTGTGTGTGTGTGTGTGTGTGTGTGTTTGTGTGTGGTTCTGACCTGGCATAGCAGAACACCTGTAGGTTGGTGATAGAGGAGTCCAGTGAGGACAGAGACAATAGCTCCTCTCCTTCCTCTAGCTGACTGGACCGGTCCGGTAGAGGATCCTCTGGCTGGCCTGCCTGTACACAAACACATAAAACACACACACACACACACACACACACACACACCTTAATATTCAGCCAAAGTGCTAAATTAGCAGCTGACAGGACAAGAAAAGAGGATGTTCTATGGCACTTTGAGGACTGAGAGTATTTTCAAGCCCCCAAACACACACGGCAACACAGAAACACACACACACACACACGCAATCTTAAGGCCTCAGGGCGAAACTAGTTAACAGGAGGATGTCAAGATAAAGGTCAGAATGGGCTGACCATTCCAGACTCGCACCTTCTCTCGCTGGAGCCCGTTCACACCTTCAATTAGTGCTGTCGCAGAGGTCAGCCATGGTTAGTACCGTGAGATGTGGCTGTGTGTTTACAGCCTAGTTAGACCACGCCCCTAAAGGACACCTTCCAGCCAGCATGCTTTCATAAGTCCCATGCACTTCCCAGGTAGGGAACTCTTAAAGCCTGTGTGTCTGACTGTGCACTGTGTCTTTAAAGCATGTGTGCCCGAGCAGGGAAGTCCTGTGTCTTAAAGGTGTGGTGTGGCTGACTGTGCCTGTAAAGCCTGTGTGCCTGAGAACGTACTGTGTCTTTAAGGTGGGGTGTGGCTGACTGTGTCTTAAAGGTGTGGTGTGGCTGACGGTGTCTTTAAGGTGGGGTGAGACTGACTGTGGACTGTGTCTTTAAAGCCTGTGTGCCTGAGAATGGACTGTGTCTTCAAGGTGTGGTTGTGGCTGACCGCAGACTGTGTCTTCAAGCCTGGCAGCGTGCGACTGCGTGCGTGGGACTCACCGTGTGCTCCTGGATCCAGGACAGCAGGCCGTTGAAGGTGAAGCTGGCCCAGTTCCCTGCATAGTAGTTTCTCCTGCGGACAGCAATCGGGGACAGCACAGACGTTACAACCGGCAGCGTGGCCCTCTCCCCAACGTCCAAGGTGCTTCAGAACCACCGTAAGAATCAGGCCACTTCCACATTCAGAGTGAGAGTGGTTTAGCTTATCTATGTTGTCGTACACACAGGAAAAAATGCGGACTCTGTGTGTGTGTGTGTGTGTGTGTGTGTGTGTGTAACTGACCTGTCAACATGGAGGACTTTCTGTCCCACTCTGGAACACGCGGCGGCTATCACCGACTCAGTGAGACCTGGGAAGAAAGAAAGGAAGAAAGAAATAGAGGGAGGGAGAGCGAAAGAGAGGCAGAGAGAAAGGGGAAGGGAGGAGAGAGGGATGGTGAGAGAGGGAATCTATTACCACATCATAGCCCCATGGCTTTGACCTTCGGTGGAGCAGCCTATTCAACCTGAGAAATGTCCACTCAGTGGAGGCTGAAAGCAAGGGCAGCAGTGGACAGACCTGCAAACTCATAAGAGGTGAAAAAAGGTGACATGTTTGTAAACATAACCCCTGTAGGGGGGGGTCTGGGGGAACGCTCCCTCAGGATAATTTTCGGGGGATTTTAACATGGAAACAAAGCATTCTGGTGCACTCAGAGAAGAAAATACAAATACTCAAATCTAGCACAGCATGGGAGCGGGCTCAATCTCCAGAGTAGGTTAAGTTAAGCCTATTCCAGTCTACTGTAACACGCTATTTCGTAGTGTATTGGTTTGATCATATTATTATAAATTCAATTCAGCAAATGGTATAGGTATGGGCCTTTCAACAGAGACTAAGTCAGTTATGCATATACCTTGTTCTCCCTGCACTGCTCAGACAATTAATATCCTTTGAAAGGACGACACTTATCGGCTGGATTTAAATTTACAAGACAAAGTAACCCTTTTCCCCTTCTTTTCTTTGATATACCTTGTGGACGTTTGCTGGCGAGGTCAAGGAAACGTGTCAGGGGAAGGAAGGATTATGGACTATTCTGAATGCAGCCTTTTGTTGTTCACACCTTCAAGTCAGCACTTCAAAATGGCCGTAACTTCGATCACGCTGTCATCCATTTTGTCAGGTGTACTCGGGTGTGGCTTTTAATTGGTCACCAGCCTTTTGAAACGGCTTTCAATTTCAAACTGACGCCAGTTAGTGTTTAACACTCAAGGTGTGCAGCCCAGCTCAGGAGAAATGATCCATGAGAGAGAGAGATGGAGAGAAGGGGGGAGAGAGATAGACGGAGGGGAAGAGAGACACACGGAGACCACAGAACAACTCCATTATCCCTCCACCTCTCGGTCCTCCTCTCCATCTCCATCCGTCTTACTGCCAGCGTGGCCTTGCTCCACCCAAGGCCCCATCAAACACGCACACAGACACACACACATCAGGAGCACACATTCTCATCTCAACGCGCACATCTCTCTCTCTCTCTCTCTCTCTCTCTCGGTCTCTCTCTGTCTCTCTCTGTCTCTCTCTGTCTCTCTCTGTCTCTCTCTGTCTCTCTCTGTCTCTCTCTGTCTTTCTCTGTCTTTCTCTGTCTTTCTCTGTCTCTCTCTGTCTCTCAGCACAGACATGTCACATGCCACACTGACAGGCCAAAACAGATACTGGCCCACCTGAAGCCCAGGTCCACCTTTCCCCACCTCCCAGAGACGATGGGAAAGAGATTTATTTCCGGGGGGGGGGGGGGGGCTTACTTTCTTTCTCCTTCTCCTGCTGCTGCTGCTGCTTTACTCAAAGCACACCATACTCTCTCATACGCCTTTCAGGGCCCCACGGTAGTAAGGACTGGCTTTGCATTGATCGCCGACCTTCAAAATAGACTTGAATCTTAGTACCATGGGAAACTAGCTTTGCGCACACTAGCTGACGTCATATGGGAGGGCCAGTTCCAAGAGGAAGAATACCTCCATTTTAGATATACTGTTACCTACACACATAATATAGAACAATCACCGTCTGCCAGTCAATCGAAGGTGGGAAGCCTGCTGCTGTAAAACAGGCTACCCTTTCCAGTTTGAGACCTGAGCCCCTTTCCAGAGCAGAAAGACCAGCCAAAGGCCTATCATAAAAACCAAGCCATGTGCAAAACTCTCCATCATCGTCGAAGAGGACAGATCATAAAGACGGTGGTCCACCCTGGTCCAGCCCCTTCCATTTTCTCCACCCTGTTCCCTGCAGGCTTTCTAAGTCCTGTATTGATTTAGGCCACATCATGTTAGCTAAAGACAAACACCGGGCGACCATAAAGCAGCTGACGACACAGACATGGCCGCTGGCCGCTATAAATAATGCATGGAGCGCCGCGTGGAAGAGCGGGGCCTCAGGACAGTGACGACCAAGCACGGCGGAGCGGGGGAGAGGAGGGACGAGGAAAGGCAAAGGAGATAGGGAGACGGGTAGCGGAGAGGAGAGGAGAGGAGAGAAGAGAACGAGTAGAGCGGAGGCTGGAAAAGGGAGACGGGGAGCGGGGAAGAGGAGGGGGTTAGGGAGGCTTTCAGCAGGAATGGCATGGAACCGTAAATCACACTTCGTTTCAAAGAGCCTTTCTAGAGCTCCTTCCGTCGCTCTCTCCACCTTCAAAGTCATTTCAGACGTTATTTATCCACGGCTGGTTGGTTGTCTGGATAGAGGGGTGTCGAAGCGTTGGGAAGCAGTGAAAAAGGAAGGGGTGAGAAGTATGGGATGGCCTTGATCACACTTTGCTCTAACAATACAGTTAAAATACAATATCTTTCCAAAATAACAAAATACGAAGAGGCCTTCATTAGCGGACCCATGACCTTTGCCCCCCTCACACACCTCATCTCTGGCCCACTACATCCCCCAACCATGTGCTTCCTTCCCCTCTCTGACACCCCCCCTCCCCCTGCCAGGGTCCTGTCCAGTGCCAGGCTGTACCCCCCACTGAGCGTCAGGTGTGCGTGCGCTGTGCGGCTGACGGGGCGCAACCAACGGGAACTTCCTCCTCACACAGGTGAAAGCTCAGCATATGGACAACCTGTCTGTATGTGTGTGGCTAAGGGGGGAATTGAATGAACAATAGTTGTTTAGTGCGCCTAAACCATGCACCCAGACCAGGCATTGAATTGCACACAGACAAGCACGCCTCCCTATTTAGCATGGGTTAGCCTATACAGTGGGCACTGTGATTTTGTCAGCCCAGCCAGCCACCTAAAACAGCATAACATTACCAGGCAATTAATATTCCCAAATAAATACGCTAACTGTGTACTGCCTGTGTTGACATTGCACAATGGACAGAAGGGCACACGAAGAGCCAGCAACGGTTGTCTGGTCAACCTTGACAGAGTGTGCGGGTCCCTGTCAGACTGTCAGTGAAGAACCAGCGAGGTAGTGTCATCTGGCATCTGGTCACGCATACACATATTCGAAGCTAAACAAACACACACACACACACACACACACACACACACACACACACACACACACACACACACAGGTAAATCATTTTTTAGGACTTGTTACAAAATACCACGAGGGTATGCATAATCTTAGACTACTGATCCAATGGTACATATTATTCGGGGGTAGTGTGTTGACTTGAGAGAGGCTTGTTGTTTACGTTTCTGAGTCATGACATGACACTTGACAACAACACTAGCTACAGATAAGTTAGCTAGCTAACCATCTCTAGCCTGTGTGAGAAATCATAACTTTACCATACTGTACAGTTAGCATTAAGTAACGCTGTACCTTGATAAGCTGTTAGGTCATCTGAAAACCAATATGTAATTTCCGTTTGCTATTATTTGATTCAAGTTGTTGACATACGACCATTGCATTGGCCGATGACAAAGCAACTGTCAGTGCTAGTACGCTAGGTAATGCTAGTTAACTGAAAGAAAACAAGCGAAAGATTTGACAGTCGATACCAACAAGCAGTTAATCAGTGTAAAGGTTTTTTTTCGAACACCATTACATTGTTACGTCTACAACTACTAGATTCCTTTAAAAAAAATACTGATGTAGATTAGGCTAGTTAGCTAGCTAGCCAGCTAAAACTGTTTAGTCCGCTGCCTCATTGCTTACTTCGACAAGCTGCAAGCTGAATATTTCCCTCCTCCCTATTTGTCAGCATGCATCTGAGATTAAGGTAACTTCCTTTAGCAATGCAATAAATTATTAGCTACCTGTCCCGAGAATAACAACATCAAATTCGGATGGTAGGTTGTCTGCAGCCATGTTTATCAATGTTCACTTCTTCTATTATTATCATGTGATGCAGGCTAGGGTGACGTTCCAGAACAATTTAATGCCGAAATAGCGCCTCTTGTGGTATATGTTGAGATCATTTAAAGAAGTTATTTGCTAAATACTACATCATTATGCTAGGCCATAGATGAATAGCTTAATAGCTGATATACTTTAAACCCTGAAAACTGGCAACCAAAACTGGCAAATATTTTTTTTTTAATATTTCTTTAATTAGATGGTCCAGTGCCTCACATACACAGCTTTTGGAGTAATCCAGTCTTGCTCTTGTAGAATAAATACAAATTGCCATTTTATTTCCATATGTCAATGATTCTAAATAAAAGTTTAGATTATTGTTGTTTCTTTTACCGTCCTGGTTGTTACAGGTTTTCTGGGATTTGTGAAATGTGCAATATGCAATGTCTAGTGTAATGTCAGCCTAGACTGTAAATTAAGTGGCTGAAAGTCAAAACTTTGTTGGGTTCAATCAAACTTTTGATGTGCAAGACACAAATTGCACATTTGTTTCCACTTCTGGGGTACTAAGCTATGCTTTCAACAACATAACCAGAGAGATAAACATGAAAACATAAGAGGTAACTTATTTGTTCAGCCTAACTCACAAAGCAACAATTGAAGTACATTTATCGTAGGATTTATTACTATTCTCTGTAATCTATACCCATTTCCTGTGGGTCCGCTTTTGGTGAGGATGATAAAGAGCTTCATTTTTAATTATCCAATACTTTTTCATAGTGTCAAATGAAGTTGTCACATTTCATACTATTTGCAGTATGCTACGAAACCTTCATCTCAGTGCAAGGACAATTCCAATGTAGTATGTTGTTGATGTCTTTAAACCATATCTTAGTTTAGTGCATAGTAAATCCATGCACAAGGTGAAAAACCAAAATACGCTACTGAAAAACAATCCACTTTAAATGGTATTGCAATATGCTTTTATATTGCATTGCGTGAAAGATAATTTATGTCATCTGTTTCATAGGCTAATTATTCCTGCTCTGAGTGGATTCAAACAGCTCTCTAGTTCAAACAGACCAAGCCAGGGCTGATGCGAGGAGGTACTTAAGAAAGCTTTGTTTAATTCAGCTGAAGTGTCCATCATCTCCATTTCAGCTTCATTCAACAGAGGAATAAGGGGCATTCGAATGATTGCTGCTGCTTATTGAGATTTCCTAAAAAGGTTTTGATATTCAATTGAGATGCGAGTATTCTCAGACCAGTTTCCACACTTATCTGAAGTACAGCCTTGGAGCACAGCTTGTCTTGACAAGCACGGTGCAGCATGTTTGGGGTTTTAGATACTTTGTTCCATTTCCCTATTCTCTGCGCTCTCTTTCTCTCTCTTGCTAATGCAATGCAGATTTTAAGCACTTTATCAGATTAATGTTTATATGCTGGAGGTTAGGAGTGAGGTTTTAATTTAAGAACAGAAGAAGAACAACAACATCTGTCATTATTTGGTTTTAATATGACTACTATTTCGAAACTATCTCTCGTTTGTAAGCCACACAGTTTGGGTCCGGAGGCTAGTTTTGTCCATGAGAGAACACACTGATCCTTCCTCTTCATTTGTGTCTGAGAAATATAATGTTACTTTATCTGTTTAGAAAAATAGAGGATTAAGAATGGTCTTGTCAAAGCACAGCTACCTGGAACTATGCCAGGCTGGTTTTTCATTTTCTTTCTGTTACACAAGGCAATATTAGCCTTCTCGAAATCTGCTTAGAACTACTTGTTCCATCACCTTCTCCTACTTTAATCCGATGGCCACTAAACAAAGCTATCATACTCTTTTAATAACAGGCACTTTAGATGTGATAAATGAAATATGAAGTGATAGATAAACTTAATAATTTGCGCTTGTCATTGACTATTATTAATATAATTTTGCCCAAAAAGTAGCCATGGCAAACTGGGACTTTCTGCTTATCCACACAGTAATCCCTTTCCCGCCATGTCAGCCATCTTGCTGCCTATCCTTGTTGGCAGGCCAGACCATGCGGGCAGGTGTTTACTGCTCATAGAAGAGTGGCCAAACCATTGGCTTCTTCACTCCTCTGTTCTCACGCCTCTCCTTGCCTATGCTCTTAAAACAGCCCAGACAGATGGCTAAGAACAAGCCTCTCTTTCCTTTACTGTTTTCTGTCTTAACTCTGAAACACAGCATTTCAGCTTTCAACATGAGTGTTCCTCTCATGTTCTGTGATGCCGGGGTCATCCCCGTGTCAGCCGCTCATACTCTCTGGGGACGAACTGCCTTTGAGTCCAAGGGAAAAGGAAAAGGGAAGGAGAAAAAAAAAAAACCCTGTGTGGATTGAAACTGTCGGTTGGTGCAGCTTTCTTTTTTAATCCTGTGCCATTTAAGGGTGCGATCGGCGAGTGTTTGTTTTCCCTGGCTCCGTTACAAACGGGCACCAGCGCTGTTAAAGGGGAGGGAAGGGGAGCTGTGGGGGTAGAAATCAAGAAGTCTTTATCTACCAAGTACCCACACCTTACGGCACGCTCGCGTCTGTGCTCTGTTGCCTTTGATTGGTGCTTCAGAGAGCTGGTAGTGATGTGCCGGCTTTCTCTCTCTCCCTCTTTTTTTTTCCCCTTTCTCTCGCTCTCCGTTGGCGCCTGCCTTTCAACACTGTCTTATTGGCTTTAGTTCATTTGTAACAGCGGATTATTCTTAAGAGACGGAAAGGTTTTCTCAGGGTAGGGTTTTCTTCCCTCCGTCCCTCCTGAAGCGAGGTGATAGGGAGAGGTACGAGAAGGAGAACGGAGCTGGGAAGTTGACAGGTGCTGAGGTGGCTGATGTGATAGTGTCCATGAAACACGACTGGTTGTTTTGAACACCGAGTTTTTTTGTCTTTGGATTGGCCTGACACTTCACTTGGCTTAAAGTTTTGTAGTATTTTGTTTTTGTGTATGTGTGTGTGTGTGTGTGTGTGTGTGTGTGTGCTTGTGCGTGCGTGCGTGTGTGCGTGCATGCGTGTGTGTGTGTGTGTAAAATGCTACTTGAAGTCAAGGGCTTCTTGAAAGTGGCTGGCATGGATTCAGTGAAGAACTTGCATTTGAAATGTAGTTTTCCTGTTCTTTGTTAATTTGTGAGTTATAAGTAATGGTTCACTGGTGTGTGTCTGTGCCAGTTTGGTCCATGTCTGACAACAACGGTCAGCTGGAATCTGCTAATGACTACCCAGGGAGAAGACAACACTGGAACAACCGAGGAAAAACAAACTGGCCTTAAAAGTCACTAACTAGAATCACACACGTAGAAAATAATGGGATTAAGGTAGTCTAAAGAAAGGAAAAGATATTCAGCCTGTGCATTGCTTTCAGCTAGACAGTTAATAAAGGGAGTGACTTTTAAACAAACTATTTTGTTGTTTTCTTGACCAGCTGTAGTTAAAGGCACTATTTGAAAGTCACTTTGGATAGGTGTCAGCAACATAAATTACAAAAAGAATAGTAGTAACACTGTATATAAACATACAGTATGTTTTCTAGTTGCTTACTGACGAGTTACGTTAACTGGTAAGAAGTTAAACATGTAATACAATCGTTCTATTGCAGCTAGCAAGGTGTGTTGAGAAAATACAATTAGAATTTTAAAAGTAAATTAGCTTCTATGTAGTAATGATAATAAACAATATTAGAGTATTTTAATGGGATATTATATTTCAAATATCATTTATTTTAAAAACACAAAGTACAATGTATGGCATAGTTATGATTAGTTACATTTAATACTCTTGTGAGTTTAAAAATGCAGTCCTTTATCAAATACTTTGTTGGTAATAAGTATAAAAAAAGGAAAAAATACATAACAAACGGTACGGTACACAGTAAAGACTTAAGCCCTGAAAAGCAGGCCGGACAAACTGACAGGTGTGTCCTCTAAAACAGTACTTTAGGAGCAATATTTTATTCTCATAATGAGGCCATCAGCATTTTGGCACGTGGCACAATCCCAAATGGATTACTTGACTTCTGATGCAAACGTAATGTTGAATCCAGGAAGTGTAATGGATTGAAAAGGCTGTAATGGCCACGAATATCTATCAAGCAGTGACGGATGAATTAGCAAAACATTCAATTACAATCAGCTTTAATTTATAGTTGTTATTGATTTGTGTTTTGCTTGCATTAATACAAATATTTCATTATTCTAACGGCAGGGACGATGGTCTGTATCTGGCCCTGCAGCCATATTTCATATTACAATAAGTCTGAAAGGAAAGAGGTCACCCTCTCTCTCTCTTCTGCCTCCTCTCTCTCTCTTCTATCTCTCTTTCTCTATCTCTTTGTCCTGCCTTTTCTCCGTGTGTCTTATCTTTCAGTGTTCCAGACATGCACCTAACATGGACGAGAGGATGTTTTGGTGGTTTAAGGCCCTTATTCAGTTGTACTTACAAAAATGGCAAGTGGTTCAGAGTAAATAACAGCCCCCCAAAACATATATGCCTTTGTGAAATTGAGGATTAATTTGTGAAAATCTTCATAAAAAAATGTTAATGTCTGGATTAATACACAAATCAAGAATCTTGAAATCACCAGTTTTTTTCTATTTTCTTAAGGTTTGGGGCTAACACGTTTTTGTTGTTGTTGTTTGTTTTTTTTTGCGCTTTTTTGCCTAAAGTTTTCTTTCATTACTGCTTTTTTTGCCACACAATTTATAGTGTTTGCTTATTGCACCACATGTACATGTAAAATGTATGTAAGCGATAATTAAAACATAAAATACACTCCGAAGGCTATAGGTCACATACTCTGTAGAGCCCTAGACCTGCTGGAATAAGACTTATGGATCTAACAATCCTGTTCATAATGAACAATATAAAACCTTTCCATTCCCCAGTTTAATGCTCCCAGCATCATCATCATCATCATCATCATCATCACCATCATCATCATCATCATCACCATCATCATCATCGTGTATAGTTGTAGGGCGGGAAGGGAACAGACATTTACTGTGAGGAATGACATGTCACTCTGCATTAAGATACACCAAGGCAGACACACACACACACACACACACACTTACACACAAACACATACTGCACACACACACACACACACACACACACACATACACACACACACACGTGCACACACACACACACACACGCACACACACACACACACACACACACACACACACACACACACACACACACACACATACACACACTGCGAGTGGTGGGGGAGGGGGTTGAGGCTTTGCTTTGCTATGCTAATCAGCCAATCAGGGAGATTAAACATCAGATGAGGGACCAAGGTGCAATTGAAACTCTTGGTAAAATATGTAGCTCATATACAGAGTTGCCACCTTGCTTTTTAATTTAACCAGGTATCCACAAAAAATTTGCATGGCATTTAAACACTCATTACAATATTAATCTTCCTCTGCAAGAACGGAGGGGCTCAAAGGTTAAGCATCATTCCTGTATTAATTTCCAGGCTCTTTTGACTAATACGAAGATTTTTATTTTTTATTTGAGCTGGGGCCAGCTCATGCTGTAGGTTGATAGGGATCTGCAAATGAAGCAGATTTACTCTGCTTTACATTAACACATGCACCAAGGTCAACGAGTTTAATCAAGGTCGAGTTGTATTGGTGTGGGTTCACTTCAGACATGACGGATCAAGCGTTTGAACATGCAAATTAGATATTTATTTAATTTTCATCCTGAGATAATTATTATTTGTAGATACATTTGTGAACCATTTTTTCTCTCCAGTGTGTGGTAATTACTCAGGGGCGCTAAATCAGCCTGTTAGTCTATTGGGCTTTTTACCCCATGTTATTTTAAACGTATCTATTTCTTGATAGCACTGACCTATTACTGTTATCCAAAGTCAGGGTATGGAAGGTAAATTACCGTGTTATTGACAATAGGTGTGTGGCAACGTCTCTTTGTTCTTATATGTATGGCCACGGTGTGTCTCTGTTGATTCCAATGGAGCTGTCACCAGGACATAGTCGGACATGGACCTGGACAGGTGGGGATTTCATAATCAACTATTGGCCCATAGGGCTGCGCCAGTGAGCCGCTGTTTCAAAGGGTCTCGTGTTCTTTTGTTTAGCCTATACCGGCTTCATCCATCAGCAGGCAACATGTTCATCTCAGTATGGCTAGCGCCCCAAAATAATAACCTAACCTACGCCAGTTGCTTCTTTTCAGTTGGCCACCATATCATTAGGCTACAGCAGCGAACCCAGTCCTAAAGGCTTGTTTGTGCCACTTAATCTAGAATACTGGAATGATGCAATTTTCAATTTATTAAAGGTATAGCCTCAATATATTTGGGTAAAAACTAGACTTGTTTCCCTGCCATGACTAATGTGAAAATGCAAAGATTGCTGTTGATACAAATAAGCAACAACCTTCAGGGGTAATACAAAAAAAAAATCATATTCGCATTTTTAAAATCCCGCTATAAAACATGGTTAAAGAAGCTGTTATTAAAATCGAGGGCTTTTTGTTGAAGTCCTGATCATCAGTCAAACTCAGAGAAAGTTTATTCTGGAGTTACGGATCAGCTGCCAGCAAGACCATCCCCCCTGTGCTGGGAACCTGACAGTCATGGACTGAGAGCCAATAGCTTGCTCTCAAATATGCTGCTGCGTTTGTTGGTTGGTTGTTTGAGCTGTCACTTTACAGCATAGTGGGTTGGCTCAGCGAAACTGTGCACGCTGTGGAGCTCAGTCCGGACAGCGCATCGATAGAGAGCGAGCTGTCCACAGCCTGTTAACGGGGAAAGAACATATGTTAAACAGCACGAGAAAGGAGAGAGAGAAGAAGTAGAAGAGTAGAAGAAAAACAATAAACGAGTGTGCGTGAAAGAGAGAGAGTGTGTGACAGAGGAAGAAACTTGAAAAACTACAGCCTGCATTGCTACTATGGCCGTATCAGCAACTCCTCCGGTCCTCTCCCCGACCTCCACTCCGGGATCCGGTAGCCTATTCCGCTCCGACCCGCTGTACACCAGCCCTTCCGAGTCCCCGCGACTCACAAGCTCCATGATCAACTCCTTCATTAGCGGCGGTGGAGGCGGAGGAGGTGTCGGGAGTCTGGGCATTGGCAACGGGAGCAGCGGTGGCGGTGGCGGTAACAACGAGTGTAAGATGGTGGAGGTGCACGGGGTGAAGGTGGCTTCTTTCAACGTGGACGGCCAGGAGCTCATCTGCCTGCCTCAGGTCTTCGACCTCTTCCTCAAGCACCTTGTTGGAGGTCTCCACACTGTGTACACCAAACTGAAGCGGCTGGATATATGCCCGGTGGTGTGCACCGTTGAGCAGGTCCGCATCCTACGGGGACTCGGGGCCATACAGCCAGGGGTCAACCGTTGCAAGCTCATCACCCGCAAGGACTTCGAGGCGCTCTACAATGACTGCACCAACGCCAGGTCAGTGGCTATGGAGTTTATTAGGCTAACACAATTTTAAGTGTACTTTTTTAATAGTGTCAATATTTTTCTCCACCTTTCTTTAGTATTATAACTGAACTATAGCGTAAGTGACATTTAAAAAAAAACATTTCATCCAAATGTTTGAGTAGGTATTGATCTGGGGATCAACCTACGATTTATGTGCCTAATGACTCCTAAATTATGTAATTTGTATTTCTTTATGGAAGACCTTGGAAAGTTTATGCTCCTAGCATTAACTTTTTCTGTTCACTTGTTTAACTTCACCCGCGCGGACAGACTGTCACCCTTCCACACACGCACGGACGCACACATGCCCACGCACGCACAAACACGCACAAACACACACACACTCACACACACACACACACACACACACACACACACACACACACACACGCACACACACACACACACACGCACGCACGCACGCACGCACGCACATTGTCCTCATACCTTCATTTGACTTGTATACTCAAAACCGCTTTCCGTGCTTTGAATGTCTTTCTATAGCCGTGTTTTTCACTCAACCAAAAGCAAATCAACATCATGAAGAGCAGCACTGTACCGTTTTTTTTTTTTTAACAAGAACACTTTAGGTCTAGAGTTGAATTATATATTTGCATATTAATTCAATTTACAACAGGATGTGATAACATTCTGCCGCTTTACGACTTTACAGATGTATATGTTTGAAAAGCATTTATTTGGTTCTAGAATTTTAAAGTTTTACTTTGATTGATTTCTTAAATCGTTTAGTACTCACTTGACTTCAGAGGTGTTATGTAACACTAAATAATCAGCTTTTTAAAGTCACCAAATATTTGTTCTCACCTATATTTTGCTCGCAGCCTTAACAGTGTTAGCCTGCATGTCCTTTCAATTACATCTATCTTGGCAATCTCCTCTGAAAAGTGACAGTGGCAATTTATCAACTCGTGAGTTTACATAGTGAACTATACATTTATATGTTCAGCCTATTTTCAATTTAAGCAGGCGCACTTATAGTCTATGATAATTCAGAATACGTTTTTAAAGTTCTTTGAAATGTTGCTGCTATATAATTAGGGTTGTCAGGGTATCAAGTGTTTAGGTGCCCTTGTTAAAAGTTGATCTGTTTTACTGATTTTCTCAAACTCCGGCGCTGCGCGGGTATTTGTCACGGGGGTCAGGCGACACTCTCCCGTTGTTTTGATACATCTCAGATGTTCTCAGAATGAATCATGTCGCGCATGAATCCCAGTTCACCGTAAACTTTTATATTATTCTCATCTAGGCATTCGTAGCAGATCCAGCCAATGGAATATAACGGAGAGAAGCGTAGGCTCTTTCTACTATTTAAACAGATTTCCTTTCATGGTTCTGCCGTTAAACTCTATCCCTGTTATTGTTTATACCATAAAGTTGATAGTGCAGAAATGATAGGCGCTTAGTTTGTGTATAAATATTGTTAGTAATTAAATCCCACTTTGTTTACAAAAAAATAATATCTTATAAAACTTTAATTATCGATAGTGTATAATAATTACCAATATTGTTTTGAGCCTATCATTCGTCGTTGCACGTATTGACAAACACCCTCTAAACTAAAATACAAATAATTGCCAGTAGGCCTATGTATTTCTGTTTTAGTCTAGGCAGAACCCGATCATTTGACAATTTTGAAAGTTAGAGAAATTTCATTATTTTAGCATTTCTACATGAATTTCAGTTTCAATGCTGTTATCACTTAACGGATAGCAGGTCAACACACGGAACTGTCTGACAGAAACAACATGAACTGGACAGTGGTGACTGGAATGGATCGTGTTTTAACTAAATATTAAATTAGAATTTCAATGCACATTGGCCTGCATTGAAATCGAGATAAAAAAAATATGTAAAATATGTATATTTTAAGGTTTAATATCAATATGTAAATATGTAATATTAAAATAGTCCTCAGGTGTATTATGTGAACACATCAGCGCCCACTTTCGCGGAAAACTACTTTTCCGTTTTCTCGGGCCCAGAGGGAAAGAGAAATGTGTGTGTTGGGGGCATTTCCGCTTGTGTCCAGATGGTCAGTTCGGGCAAGATTCTGTAATTAACCTTTTAACACACACACACACACACACACACACACACACACACACACACACACACACACACACACACACACACACACACACACACACACACACACACACACACACACACACACACACACATCCATCCACTGGATCTATTAGTAGGCTGCTCCTCACTTTGCTAAATCAATCTGTCGCATTCACCACTACCCGCCTGCAAGAAGCGAAGGGGAGAACGTGTGCTTCTTTAAAAGTTGATTGGCCTAAAACATGAAAAGCTACTGCCGTTGAGATGTAGATAATGCAGATATTCTCAGTATTACATACATCGAAACGTTTTTGAATATGATGGGTTAGGCCTACTTAATATAGTTACATTGTATAATGTCTGCATGGCCTAAATCAAGCTTGTTTTAATGATCAGATTGAATGTCATCCTCCGTCCATAGAGCTACTAACCTAGCGCCCTATTCCAGATGGTTGTATCCAATTTGTGCAAACATGCTTGTCTTTTTTTCTGCATCGACTCTCTGTCTCCCTCTCTTTCTGTTTCTTTCGTTCAAAAGCGCGCGCGGGCGCGCACACACACACACACACACACACACACACACACACACACACACACACAACACACACTGCAAACGAGCAGAAGTTAACATGCATTTGCCTTCGTTATGCAGGCGTATATGCTACGCCCGCGCCTGTGAAGTGGAGATGGAGACATCGGTAGATGTCATAAAAAATCATTTGGACACAGGCTTTAGTACTGACGTGGACAATTTCAAACAGCGGAAAGGGAAAAACGTCCAAATCAGCAACAGAGAGACGCACTTAGCCCTCCTTTTATGATATCTCAGCGCGCAATTGATCCCTGGGTTTTATTGCATTCATTCATTATTTATTAAAAAGAATTTGCAAGCTAAACATAACGCTAAACTAGTTTGCACTTGGGGACTGCACTTAGGAAATTGAATGGAAATTACATTAGATGAACATCTGTGCTGTTTTTCCTCTCCCCCCTCTCTCTTTCCTCTGACTACGGGCTCGCGTGTCTTCTTCTCCAAGGTGTATTGGATTAGCCATTCAACTGTTTTTCACTGAATGCAGATTGCCGGTAGCCCCGTCAAATATTGCTGCAGCAGCAGGACTATATGCAAAGTTCACTTCGGCGCTGAAAGTTAATTTCCAGGCAGTTGGAAGTTTTTTTTTTGTGTTCGAGATCTTTGAAAAGTTATCATTGATTGGCCTGTAATTAATCATTATCTTATCATTTTCCTGGTTAGCAAGTTGTCACCGATTTTATTTGAAGTCGTTAATCTGAGAGACGGCTTTGATTTTCCATATTGCCTTAGGGTTCCACTTAACATCTGTAAAACCAAACCGACTGATAGTCACATCAACGTTAAGTTTTCACACCACCCAAAAGTTTTTTTAAGAATCTATCAAGATTTTAACCAGTGATAATAATTTTATTGAAGCTTGGACTTTTAATTGGAAATTCATTCATGGTTTAAATATGTTAATCAAAGTTCATCACTTCTGTTTAATAGACCTGTCATAGGTTGGATTGATTACCAAATGAGGTCAGCACTGTCCAAGTTGTTTGTGTGTTTAAGGCACAAATGGACTTATAAGATCTGTCTATTTGTTGTTTTCTTGTCTGGTGATCCTGGCACTTATGGAGAGACATAGTTGAAAACTACTGTGTGTTTGTGTGTGTGTGTGTGTGTGTGTGTGTGTGTGTGTGTGTGTGTGTGTGTGTGTGTGTGTGTGTGTGTGTGTGTGTGTGTGAGTGTGTGTGTGTGTGTGTGTGTGTGCGTGCGCGCGTGTGCGTGTGTGTGCGCTCGCAATCGTGATGGTCTATACCTGAGCTAAAGGAAAATACATAGAGGGCGGAGAGAGAGAGAGAGAGAGAGAGAGAGAGAGAGAGAGAGAGAGAGAGAGAGAGAGAGAGAGAGAGAGAGAGAGAGAGAGAGAGATGGTGTGTATGTGAATGACTGTTGGCTATTCTAACCAGTGGTCCATATGGACAGATATGGGCCTGAAGCCTAGCCTTGGGCAGTGACAGACCCCTCCTACACACACACATGGATACGCCTCGGGTGGAGGGAAGAAGCCTCCACACCCCTCCCTTTTCTCCCCCCCTCCGCCTCATCCCTTTTTCCGTGTGAGAGCCAGCCAGTCCTAAACGCAGCGCCTTAATGTCAGATATGAATTATACACTCGTCTTTTTCTCACTTTGATTTCCTGACACATCATCTGCCTCCTGCCCTTCTCTACTTTGAATAATAAAATAGCCTACCGGAGGAGAGAGTGGCCACCAACCGAGAGAGAGAGAGGGAGGGAGGGAGAGAGAGAGAGAGAGAGAGAGAGAGAGAGAGAGAGAGAGAGAGAGAGAGAGAGAGAGAGAGAGAGAGAGAGAGAGAGGGAGAGAGAGAGAGAGGGAGAGAGAGAGGGAGAGAGAGAGGGAGAGAGAGAGAGAGAGAGGGAGAAAGAGAGAGCGATCATAGACTTTAGGCACAAGCACACAGTGAGAGACATACTGAATTACACACACTCACACACAGAGACACACACGCATGCATGGGCTCGCGCACCCACCCCCCACACACACATACACACACACACACACACACACACACACACACACACACACACACACACACACACACACACACACACACACACGTGCTCGCGTGCACACACCCTCTCAATAGCTCTCAGGCTCAGGAGACATCAGCCTGTCTCATGAAATAGTGAAGGAGCTTTTTGTTTTTGTTTAGATGGCATTTAAACAGGCCTGTCCCCTGTGTGGGTCCCCCTCCTCCTCTCCCCCTCTTTCTGCTCAGGGGCGCATCTGGCTCGCCGTGTGTGTGTGTGTGTGTGTGTGTGTGTGTGTGTGTGTGTGTGTGTGTGTGTGTGTGTGTGTGTGTGTGTGTGTGTGTGTGGGTGTTTGACTGAGACGTTGAGGTCTTACCTCACGGATGAACGTCAGCGTTTCATTGTATTTATTGGTGCCGTAAAATCAGCGGAGCTACGTTTATAATACAGGAACGGACGTTTAACTCGATATCAACATCCCGCTGGAGACCATCGCACACGTGGTTCAGACAGCGGAGGACATGTTGGCATCGCCCCAGAGGCTAATGCCGAGGGTGACATAGATAGAAAGGAAGAAAGAGTGCGAGCGCCTCTTTTTCTCCCGTCGGAACTTTTCTGGGAACAGCCGACCTTTCCCTGTGCTAGATTTATGGAGCTCCGCTGTAAAAGCAAAGGTTGAAATACTTTGATATTTTTATGACTGGGGTTAGCGCGCACTTAGACCACTGTGTGTGTGTGTGTGTGTGCGTGTGTGTGTGTGTGTGTAACGTAAGTGTGTGGGTGTGACAGAGAGGCAGGGAGTGTGTAGCACAGATGTGTTTGCGTCGGGCGGTGCGTTGAGGGCCTCCCTCTGTGCGTGTGTGTGTATGTCTCTTTGAGCGCCTGCCCGTGTAAATGCGTGCATGGCTGGGTGCCTTCCTGTGTGTGAGTGTGTGTGTGTGTGTGTGTGTGTGTGTGTGTGTGTGAGTGCTTGCCGTCGTCCGATAGGCTTCTGTTGGCCCCATAAAGCAGGCTGTGGCCATGTGGTGGGCTATTACAGTGGTTGGGTTCGGATCCAAATCGCAGCGGAGCCGCCATAACCCCCGTCCAGTCGGAACTAGTGAATCACTGGCCCTGAGCAGAACCACGTGGGCTCAGTTAGAGTACCGCGCTGCCCACACACATTAGGACGGGACAGTGTGAACGATCAGTGTTTCTGATGGGACATGTTGTGGACTGTTTCCGTACGGTGAGGGGTTTTTAAATAAAAGATGGAATTGTTTTATCTTTGGGCTGGTGAAACGTTTTTTTTTTTTACTCTTGCCGTAACACGAAGACACAGACACACACTTAGACTCCAACACATAAACAAGCACACACACACACACTCACACACTCACACACCTATACACAAACAAACACAAACACACACACTCACACAAACCCACACACCTACATATAAACACACACACACACACACACACACACACACACACACACACACACACACACTCACACACTTACACACCTATACACAAACAAACACAAACACACACACTCACACAAACCCACACACCTACATATAAACACACACACACACACACACACACACACACACACACACACACACACACACACACACACTCACACACTTACACACCTATACACAAACAAACACAAACACACACACTCACACAAACCCACACCTACACATAAACACACACACACACACACACACACACACACACACACACACACACACACACACACACACACACACACACACAAATTCAGATATTCACTGTGTCCCTTTGGTAGTACTGTAACTGTTGAATTTGTGTGTGTGTGATTAACAGGCAATATGCGTAACATTAGACGGATTCAGGAGTTCTACATTTTTTTCTATATTTCAGAATCAGATAAGGATATTTATTGGATCTCATTTTATTATGGCACCATTCAAATATATTCTCATAATTTTGATTTCAGGGCTTGAATAATGGTGGCTATTGCCATTTTTTTTTTAATATAAATTAGATCTTTATAAATATTCTTTTCAGTTGCCAGCTCGGCAACTCATCATCATATTTCATTTTCGGTAACATGAGCAGACCTTTTTTTAAACTAAAAACAAAGTATACATATTCTTTAGATAAAATAATAGTTTTGCTCTAAATTTGCCTACCTGGGTGGCTTACCCTTAATAATGTTTGTCAAAGTGGCTAAGTGTAAGAAAACCTTAATGGGTGTGTGAGTTTATCAGAATGTCGGAGTCGGACAGGGTAGGGCATCGTGAGGTGTGAACTAGTGTATGTAATAAAACCATCTGCCCTAAATACCTGAGATGATAAGCAGTGTTGCTGGGCAGCCTTTGCATTTAGATGCCTTCCCAGTGATTGGTCAGAAAATCATGTTTTATCAAAAACAATAAGAGCGCTTCTAAACAGGTAACTTTAACTTTTTTAACCAGGGTGTATTTGTGTCCTTCCTTTCGCTGTGTGTGTATTAGTGTGAGTGTGTGTGTGTGTGTGTGTGCTTGCGTGCGTGTGTGTGTGTGCTTGCGTGCGTGTGTGTGCGTGTGTGTGGGGGGGTTTTCACTGCACATCGTGTGTCGTCCCACCTACCCTCTCATCCTGGAATAAAGAACAGAGCTGGTGTCAGTTTGACTTTGTCAAAGATCTCCTCCTGTGGTTGACGCATGCACTCTCTCTCCCTCTCTCTCTCTCTCTCACACACACACACACACACACACACACACACACACACACACACACACACACACAGTTTCTCTCTTGCTGTGGCTGACGGCACATCTGCAGCTCGGCTAAATTTATTACCGTCATGTAGGATCAAATTGATTGTCTCCTAAAATTAATTTTTGGTTTGCCTCTAGCAGTGCTATGATGGAGGACGGTGGGCCTGTGTGTGTGTGTGTGTGTGTGCGCGCATGCATGTGTGTATATTGTTTAATCACATTAATATCACAGCCCCCAGGACAGGCGAGATAATTGTCCAAACGAACAGAGAAATATGTATCTCTAACTTTTATGATTGAATTATGCAGATGAGGCATCTCGCTGCCTTCCGAGCACTAATCATGTAATTAGGGCTGAGGTTTTAAACGCTTGTTTTTGGAGGGGGAGAGGCAAGAGGCAGGGAGCAGAAAATTGAATGTGACACTAAAATCAGCTCTGTAGTTTGTACCGGCAGAGGCTGGTGCCTTGTCTGCCGACCTTGTGTGTGTGTGTGTGTGTGTGAGAGTGTGTGCGAGTGTGTCTTCGTGTGTGTGTGCGTGCGAGTGAGTGTATCTTTGTGTGTGTGTGTGTGTGTGTGTGTGTGTGTGTGTGTGTGTGTTTGTGTGTGTGTGTGTGTGAGTGCGTGCGAGTGTGTCTGTTTGTGTGTGAGTGTGTGACTGTGTGCGAGTGTGTCTATGTGTGTGTGTGTTTGTGAGAGGGAGTGCGTGTGTGGACTATCAGTTCAGTACAGCTGTTGTGTAAAGACATCTCACCAGTTTCCTACTTAAGATTCTTAATCTGTAATCGTTTAAAATCTCTAATAGTTTATAATTCTTCTTTTTTTTTTTTTTTTTTTTTGCGATTAGCTGTGTAGCCACCGTAGATTACCAGCCCTGACACTAAGCTGGCAGAGGGCGGTTTGTGTGTGTGTGTGTTTGTGTGTGTTTATGTGGATCCTTATGTTTGTGTCAATCAGGATGTGTGCGAGGAAGTGTTTGTCTGTGTATGTATTTGTATAGATGTGTGAGGTGGGACGTGTGTGTGTGTGTGTGTGTGTGTGTGTGTGTGTGTGTGTGTGTGTGTGTGTGTGTGTGTGTGCACGCGTGTGTGTGTGTGTGCACGCGTGTGTGTGCTTGTATCAAGTTCGGTTTTACCGGCGTGTTTGCGTAGGGTGGCGTTCATGGCCGCGGTGGAACTCAACACCGTAGAGAAAAGGTGGAAGCAGTGTCCCAACTCTACAGATGCATATTTAATAACGTGTTTAGGGCCGTGGCCTCTCCCTCCCTCTTCCTCTCTCTCTCCTTTTCTCTAAGGAGCTGGTCCACCCTCGCTAATGAGGCGTTTAGTGTGTGTGTGTGTGTGTGTGTGTGTGTGTATGTGTATGTGTGTGTGTGTCTGTGTACATACCGAGGAGCATTGGACAGAGTGATTCCTCACCCTTTCTCACACGGCTAAACCCAGCTCCACCTTCCTCCACAGCCATATCTCCCTGATCTCCTGGAGAACGCCAAGAGGCTTCTGTTGCAATTCAAAGGTGCTCTATATAAACTCTGTGCACTAATGGGAAGGATTGAGTAAGAACACGTTCTATACCATTACACAGCTAGGGCGCCAATAAGGACGGGAGTTTGTCTTTGAAGGAGATCCTGTCGCTTAGGACAGGGTTTGCATGGAGAATGTGGCTCTGGCCAGAGAGACCCAGGAGCGAGGGAGAGAGAACATGAGAGGCCACCGTAACATCAAAAGAAGAGGAGGTAAGAAAGAGGCAGGGAGAGAGAGAGGGAGGGAGGGAGGGAGGGGTGGACATATAGATGGATGGACAGATAGCAGGGCGGAGGAGTGGAAGAAGAAAGGTCTGCCTTAGATCAAGAGGAGCCCGGCGTGTGTTATGACATCACTGCCAGTCTCTGTATTCCGGAGGGTCCTGAGAGGGATGTATCACACACACGCACGCGCGCACACGCACAGGTATGCACGCATGCACACACATAAACACACACATGTGCATACACTCGCACACATTATACACACACACACACACACACACACACACACACACACACACACACACGCACACGCACACGCAGCAGCAGCAGCGGTGGAGTCCGTCTGGCTGTTATTAGCGGCCCTGTGAGAACATGTGGAACCATATGGAACCCCCTACTCAGGCACGGCTTGAACCCACCAGCGCAAAACCCAGCACTATTTATGTTAGCGCATAAAACATCCTGGCCTCGCCACATCGCCCAAAGCCCTGTCTGTGTCCTGCTCGCTGACGTCACCTCACCGCCTCCTGAACCGGGGAGCGCTGCGCTGCTGGTTTGTAGAGAGCCCGTTAGGATATTTCCTGAGCGTTTAAACACCCAGGCAGATCGTATCGGCGCAGGGATCAAGCGGGGAAGTGTATACGGCGCACTGCTGAACTCTCACACCCACGTATGGCCTACTCCTACTCCTGCCTCCCTCTGTCCATGCCTCCCTTTTTCTCTCTCCTTCGACCGGAGCGCTTTACCCCCGTTGAGCTCCACGGTTTGTTGACTCTGGTTAGAGGCTGATGCTCCACCTCTCCTCTTTTCTCTTCTCCTCTCCTCTCCTCTCCTCGCCTCTCCTCTCCTCTCCTTTCCTCTGAAGTATGTCCAGCTAGGTAATGAGTGCAGATGTTTGTGTGTGTTATTGTAGATGAACAGACAGTGGATTGCAGATGTATATCTATGTGTGTGTGTGTGTGTGTGTGTGTGTGTGTGTGTGTGTGTGTGTGTGTGTGCAGACAGCGAGAGAGAGAGAGATCAGGGGCCCCATTCTGCCAAGCCTGGCTCTAATTACCCTACAGGAATGCATCTGTTGATTTACAGGTGCTTGTATATGAAAAAGAGTCTCTCTGTGTATGTGTGTGTGTGCGTGGGTGTGTGTGTGTGTGTGTGTGTGTGTGTGTGTGTGTGTGTGTGTGTGTGTGTGTGTGTGTGTTATTATAGTTGGATGGGCCCATAAAGGGGATGGTGTAAAGGAGACCAGCTGACCTCGTTTGATATCCACCCCAACATCTCACAGTAAACCTGACTGTGTGTGTGTGTGTGTGCGTGCGTGTTTGTCTAGTCCTCTTCATTCCACAAGTTGGAGAGGGACTTGGTTTGGATTATGTTCAAATATAAGACTACCTACCTATGTCGTATCTACCATGACTGTGATCCTATGAGGCTCAATAGTAAGGCTGTTTTGTCAAGGCTGTCATACGTTAAACGTCTGGGCCTAAGGTATGCGTTGAAAACATGCTGTATTTACGTAGGCCATGTGCAGCCTGTAGAGTAAAGGCCCCCATTCCTTCCTTGTAAACGTCTGGAGAGAGATAAAGTATCGGACATCTGCGTTCTAATAGGTCCTAGGAGGCTGAGGGTGTGGCCAATCAGAGAGCAAGTGTGTTGTTGTTAAAATGCCCGGAGAAATCCTCTGTGTGCGTGGAGAGCCTTTGGTGTGTGTGTGTGTACACACACACAGACAACACACACACAGACACACCCACAAACCAACATCTATGAATGCAGGCACGCACCAACAGAAGCCAGTTTGGCAAATCGTACCAACGAGATCTCTCATGCCGATGCATTATGAGATTATGTATAATGATACATCATGTCCTGTTCCTCTAGGAATCTGTTTGTGCCTTTAATGGCGTACCCGAGGCAAGAGACAAGAGCCTTAAGTATCCATCAGGGTCTTCCTCATGTTATTCATTGAGAGAACTCTTCATTATTGGCTTGGATGGAATGCCACTGGAAGGGGTTCTAATCCAACCCGATGTCCTCCACCTTTCTCTGGGCTCAGGAGAGTGAGGGGGAGATGGGGGGAGAAGGGGGGAGGAGGACGATGGTCACAGTGAAATCCCACCATGTAACCCCATCTCACACACACGCACGCACGCACACACACACACTCACACACACACACACACACACACACACACGCACACAGTGACCTCTTGCAGCCCTCGAT
>CM030177.1:13636139-13643639 GCA_017639675.1 Aplochiton taeniatus
CAGAGCTGGGAAACGGCGTTCGGCCCCTTTAAGGAGCGGCCGCGCCGGTTAGCCATTAACGGTTTAGCGTCGGGTGGGAAACGATCGCAGTGACACTTTTATAGAGTAAACATGCCGCTGGTAAATACGCTGAGCTAACAGTGCCACCAGTACATCCTATTGACCGACACCACAGCGTTGATAGTTGGTCCGTTTCAACGGCGCCTTCCATTGCACGTTGGCATCGCGGGCAGAGCGGCCCGACACACTGGTGGAGCTTTGTAGTCACAAGACCACCGACGACACTGGTCTGGTAACCGAAGCCTCTCACACACTTCTAGCGTGTTTGTGGGGCTCACACACACACACAGGCACGCACACACACACGCAGGCACGCACACATACACCCAGGCCCGCACACACACGCAGGGACGCACACACACACACATACGCACACGCAGGCACGCACACACGCACACGGAGGCACGGACACACGCACACATGCAGGCGCACCACACACACACAGACACATGACAGAAGAAATGGAGTCAGGTGACTGCCAGGTGCCGTAGTCCTTTCTGTGGTAAGACACAGCATCCTACACAAACAAACACACCCTCTCTTTCCCTCCACCCCCCCCCCCCCTCTCTCTCTCTCTCTCTCTCTCTCTCTCTTTCCCTCCCCCCCCCTCTCTCTCTGTCTCTCGCTCCCTTGCCCTTCTCTCTCTCAGTCACCTCATAACTTTACAAAACAAAAATATGGGCCAATCTTTTATATTGCAAAGCAGCGGTGCCATAAGCCTTGCAGTGGTGTGCGTCCGGCCTGGCAGTATAATCTGCGGTGAAGGACAAGACTGTCATAAAGAGATGTGCAGCTGACACATCTAGATAATGCTGCATATGAATTAGAGGGTCTATTCTCTACCTGTACACACACACACGTGTGTGTGCGCGTGTGTGTGTGTGTGCGGGTGGGTGGAGCAGCAGGTATTTAAATGGCGCGGGAGAGGAGAAGCAGGTCAGGGTTAGTGTGTAAGCAAGGTCAGGTTTAAACCACACGGCGTGGAAGGACCCATAAATCGCCGGGCGCATACGGCTGCCCTCCGCGCTGCCTGATTTAGCGGTGCGGCCCAGACCTTCGCTGTCAGGTGGCGGCTGCTTTATGGCCCCGCGGGCTGGGCTGGAACACACACTCCTCCTCTGGTCGCAGACGGTGGGGTTCACCTCCGCGGAACCTGCCGTAAGTCTCTCTTTCTCTCTTTCTCTCTTTCTCTCTCTATCTCAGGAGAGGTGGTGTTTATTTATTTATTTATTTTTGCCGTTCCTAGACATATTTTCCTCTGTTCACTTCCAGGGGTTTTCCGCCTTTGTTTTTCTTCACGCTGCGGGTTTTCCTTTCGTTCTATTTCATTGTTAGGAAGTGATAGGAGGTGTTAATTGCTCAAAGTGTGAAGAGGGGTGGGGGGCTAATCGGCCGCCATTGGCATGGCTTCCCAGTGCGGCGGACTGGAGGGTTCTCTCCGGCGTGGAGTTAGGTGTGCACCGGACAGCAGCGCCACAGTAGAGGAGGTGCGGCTAGCTGCCGGCGCTCAGGTAGGATGGAAAGAAATACGTTTTGCCTCTCGTTTGAAACAAAGCTGTTGGGCAGGGATGGCGGAGGGTGGGGGCAGGCAAACATCCGGTGGTGCTGGTGGGGTGGAGGCAGTGAAGGCAGAAACGACAGAGGATAGAGAGAAGACGGATGAGGCCAGAGAAGTAGCTCTGTCCAGACCAGAGGAGAGGCCCAGGACAGCGGCTCCAGTTCTTACTGGAACACGCCCCTCCCTCTTTCTTTACCGTAACTCTCTCTCTCTCTCTCTCTGTCTCTCTCTCTCTCTCTCTCTCTCTCTCTCTCTCTCTCTCTCTCTCTCTCTCTCTCTCTCTCTCTCTCTCTCTCTCTCTCTCTCTCTCTCTCGCTCTCTCTCTCTCTCTCTCTCCCTCTACTGTAACACTCTACGCTCTCTCTCTCTCTCTTTCTTTCTCTCTCTCTTTCTCTTTCTCTACCGTAACTCTATCTCCTCTCTCTTGCTCTCTCTCAGCCCTTTCCTCTTTTCCCGCCATGAGATTCCAGTCTTCTGAGGATGGTCTGGTTAGCGTACGTGCTATAAGGTATCTGTGTAGTAACAAACAACATTTTGTCTGATTTCTTCTGAGGCTAGGAAGGCAAATGAGCGTTTTTTTGTTCTCAAACAGGATATCCTGATTGGACCCAGACTGACTAATCACATCTGAAAAATAGAAAAGCACAGGAAATAATGTAGTCAAACGGTAAAAATCTTCTATTGTTTTTGACAGTAGAAATATTTGCCTGTGTGTGTGTGTGTGTGTGTGTGTGTGTGTATGTGTGTTTGAGGTGGCATGTTTGTGTGTCATCAGCTGGGGATATACTTAAAAGGTATATTTAGGCTCGGCATCCGCTTCATTGTCATCTTTCTTTCAACTCACCACGTTTCTCTTGTTTAAGTCCACAATAAAAACGAGGGCCTGATGAAAGTATGTATGAGTGTGTGTGTGTGTGTGCGTGTGTGTGTGCGTGTGTGTGTGTGTGTGTGTGGATGGGTGGGTGGGTGGGTGGGTGGGTGTGTGTGTGTGTGTGTGTGTGTGTGTGTGTGTGTGTGTGTGTGTGTGTTTGTGCTCTCTCCAGCTGCCTTGGTGGTCCCTCCTTAATAACAGGCTTTGATGTTTTCTTCAACGTTAAGGCATCAGAACCACGATGTCAGCGTCTCACCAAATCCCCCTCCACACACACACACACACACACACACACACACACACACACACACACACACACACACACACACACACAGACAGAGAAGCAGAAAAAAACACCAATACCTGTCTAGGCTCTCGCAGCTGAAGGACTACCGAGAACGCCTCTCTCTCCCCATGCTTTGCCACAACGCTGTCAGAGACTGTGAGTGTGTGTGTGTTTAGTTGTGTGTGTGTGTGTGTGTGTCTGCGTGTCGGTATGTCTGTCCGTCTGTCAGCTGTTAAACCTCTGAAGTTAACGCTGACTAGATAATGAAGGAGGAAAACTGGAGAGTGGAGGAAGATGGCAGTCAGCATCTCCACCACTCCACTCTCTACATCCCTCCCACTTTCCTTTTTTCACTCTCTCCTTTCCATCACCTCTCTCTCTCTCTCTCTCTCTCTCTCTCTCTCTCTCTCTCTCTCTCTCTCTCTCTCTCTCTCTCTCTCTCTCTCTTTCTCTCTCTCACACACACGCACACAGGCGCACACTCTCGCTCTCCCCGCTCCCTGTCAAAGTTCAGGTTCCTCCCGGGGGTGGGAACCCTGGCGCACGCCTGCCGCGTCCCCGCCCGGGGGGGCTGAATTTAGCGTCGCGCCACAAAAGAGAGAGCCGCGCTTTTGGTTGACAGCCGCTGACGGGCGGGGCCCCGCCCCCCACCTGTCAGGGCCGTCTGAGCGCGGGTGGCGACGCGCTCCCTAACAGCGGAGGGGCTTTCCGGCCCTGTCCAACAACTCCGTCTCCAACAATAGGCCTCACCGTGACGACTGCCACCGTCCAAACAACGCTCCTCAAACTGACGAGCGAGGTTTCTTCCCCCCCCCCCCCCAAAAAAAAAATTAAAACGACGATTTCCGTCCCCCCGGCGTGATGGGTAATTGCAGGCTGTCCTCCTGAGCCCGGTTGTTAGGCAACAGACATGTCAGAACTCTGAAGGAAGCCATCAGATGGATTTCACCGCCGCCGTTTTTTCCGCGGCGTTCTCGCTTGGAGACGGGGAGCGCCGCTCTTCCCTTTGACCTTTGACTCGTAGGGGGGAGCGGGCAGGGCGGGGGAGGCGGGCCGTCCGGAAGGCGGCCCGGAGAGGGGGAGGTGGAGCGAGAGGAACGACGGGGTCAAAGGTGCGAGGAGAAGGGAGAGGTGGATGAGCGGTGGGAGGATGGAGAGAGGAGAAAGGAGGGGGAAGGAGGAGTCAAGCAGTGGAGTAAAGGATGGAGAGAGAACAGAGAGGGGACAATGTGAGGGAAGTCCAGAATGAAGGAACAGAAGTGGGAATGGAGAGAAGGAGAGAAGCAGAGCAGGCGGAGGAGGGAGGAGAAATGGAGAAAGATTGGGAAAGGTTTCAGTTTCAGTCTATGTAGGGATGGTCCCTTTACAGTTTCAGTCTATGTAGGGATGGTCCCTTTACAGTTTCAGTCTATGTAGGGATGGTCCCTTTACAGTTTCAGTCTATGTAGGGATGGTCCCTTTACAGTTTCAGTCTATGTAGGGATGGTCCCTTTACAGTTTCAGTCTATGTAGGGATGCTGTGCCCCTAAGCGCTTATTTCTCTCTCTTTTTCTCTGAAACATGACTTACCTCTTTCTCCTGTGAGCTCTCTCTCCTCCTTTACCTTTCTGTACCCTCTCTCTCTTTCCCTCCCTCCCCCCTCCTCCGTATCTCCTGCTCTATCAGTCTTAGGAGCGAGACCACGTCCTCAGGATTGCGTGTCCGGGTCACTGGGCGGCCGTGTCGGGGGGTGGGGGTTGGCAGAGGGTGGGGGGCAGGCGTTCAACACTCTCTAAGTGTTGCCTCCTCGCTGCCCTCCGGGCTCCATCCAGTTAGCGCGGCAGCCTAATGATGGAGGGCCGGGTCTGGGACTGGGGGAGTGGGACGGGAAACCGTGGATGTTTTGTCCCAAACGGAACAATGCCAGACCTACATTCCCATTGTGGAGCGTTTGAATGAGTGGCCTAGTAGCTGAACCAGGGCAGAGGGGAATCCGCGCTGGTGTCCCTCTCAAACGGTGTTGGTGGCGATACGGGATCTAGGTCTTTTTGTTTTTGTGGGAATATAAAAAAAACAACAACCCGGAATTGAATTTCACGCAACCAAAAACCTGTGAAAACTCCCTCCATTTACCCTCCTTCTCTCCTTTTCTTTCCTTTTTTTCTCTTTACTTTCTGAACGCCCTTTTTATTTCTCTCACAACATGCCACGGGCTATGTGTTTGTCAATGGGTCCCGATCTCTATCTGCAACGCTGTTGTTTAGCAAGCGCTTCCTCAAAAGGGGCAGCTAACTTTGTTAATACATTTGGCATGAGAGAACTTCAAGCCGCACACCCCACGCAACCTTACTCTCCTTCAGCGGTGATGTCGAACCCATAAATAAATGCGAAAAGGAAACGTTTAAATATGGCCTCGTTGGGTGGTGTTAATGAAAGCAAGTTCAATATTAGACTCCTATCTGAAGTGGTGCTAAAGATGATTGTCCCGTTGGCCATGCATAACAATGACTAAACGGTCTAACACAGTCCTGATTTAACAGGGCGCTGGTCCACTCCGCAGCAAAGAGACGGGGAAATAATATGGAAGTGGCCCGAGCCGCGTGGTTCATAAAAAAAATCTGTACGCACAATTATGTTGATTACACATGTAATGAAATGTGTTCCTTTTTTTTCGTCGGCCTCTCTCTCTCTCTCTCTCTCTCCCTCTCTCTCTCCCTCTCTCTCTCTCTCTCTCTCTCTCTGTCTCTCTCTCTCCATATTTATATTGTTATCGCTCTCACTCTCTCTCTCTCTCTCTCTCTCTCTTTCTCTCTCTCTCTCTCTCTCTCTCTCTCTCTCTCTCTCTCTCTCTCTCTCTCTCTCTCTCTCTCTCTCTCTCTCTCTCTCTCTCTCTCTCTTTCTCTCTCTCTCTCTCTCACTTTCTCTTTCTCTCTAACTCTCTCGATTTATTTTCTGACGTGCCAAACATTTTACCATAATGATAGCTCCCAAACTCGTGATGATCAATTTGAATTACCGGAGCTAAAATATTTCTCTTGTCCTGTGCTTTCTCTTCCATGTGACCCCCCCCCCCCCCCCCCCCCCGTATGTGCCGTATGTTGTCTGCCATCTACCAGGTAAGATAAAAGCCTGTTAACAACACTGACAACTGCCATGCACTGCCTCCTAGTCTATCAATAACTGGTCGCACCCTCCTTTTAAAGACTCGGTTAGAAGCAAGTCCCAAAAAGTCCGGTTTTCCAGGACAAACCCGAAAGGCAGAACCAAGTGCCAAATTGTGATCCACCTTTTTGATAGGGTCAGTTTTGAAGTGAACGGTCTGTGCCGTGAGGACGTAGATAGTGGCATTCCAACGCCATGTTCACTTCAACTGGGAACGAACGGGGCCTGGTGACGTGACCTTTCCCTTCTAGAAGAATCCACAAGGTTCCCTGAGGCTATCTGTTATCTTATCTTCGACAAGTCTACCTTCACACTGCACTCAGACAGTCAGTGTGTGTGTGTGTGTGTGTGTGTGTGTGTGTGTGTGTGTGTGTGTGTGTGTGTGTGTGTAGTCCCTACATTCCCTACATAAAAGAATAGTGTAATTGTTATACCTTCTCTGTTTGTTCTCAAAGACATGGGGCCAGAAAAAAAAGCTGCATGTACACAAGCACACTAAGATAAGATTAGACAAACGCATCTGTAGCTTATCTATTTTGATATGAATAATCCATTTTGCAGTCAGCATTTCTTTTATTTATTTGTTTTTCAGTTTTTTTTTTAATTCACAGATAATGGGAAATCACGGTCTGAAAATGTCAATATAACAAAAATACGTTTTTCTTAATTGTTTTCATTTTTTTTTCATGATTTCTTATATCTACTTTTATTTTCGGTAGCTGATGTAATTATCAGCAGCAGTCTTTACTGTAGTAGCACTGTGAGCCACATCTCCTGGTGTCTGTCCTGGTGGTCTATTGAATGGTGGGCTGTACAACACAAAGGTTTTAATTATAGTAAGTGGTAGAGCTGACACCAGTGATTTACACTCACACAATTTACACACACTTACGCACCCACGCGCGCACGCACAGACACTCACACACACACACACACACACACCAAACACACACACACACACATACATAAAAATCCGCGACAATACACACACACATACACACATACACACACACATCTGGTCCGTTGTCAGTAAAAACATTTAGATTGTCTCTACGACATGTATGATTAATTACCTAAAACCCTACAGTCTCCTCCCAGCGTGTGTGTGTGTGTGTATGTGTGAGTGTGTGTGTGTGTGTGTATGTGTGTCTGTGTGTGTGTGTGTGTTTGTTTACTCTGTATACTGCCTACAGCTATGGAAGGTAAGGCGTCCGTGTGTGTGTGTGTGATCCAAACCTCTGATAGAGACAGGATTTTTATTCACAAGTCAACATATTCTTTGTTTTTTTGTACAGGGGCGGGCAACGCAGTTATTAGTGGACCCTGCAGTAAGAGCCCTCATATTATGGGATGTCACGCTAATATATAACCTGTGGGTTTATGACTGCACTGCCCACAACCTAAACTAAAATGGTGTTTTCTCATTCTTATTGTTCGGTTTCTGTTCCTATCACAAAGGGAATGACTATAATCAGTTCATCTCAGTCAAACCTTTTCTACTTCCGAACAAAATACGTTGTCCTCATAAACCCTCAAAGTATTATGGAAATGTGTATAGAATAGTGTCTAATGGCCTGCTTTTTA
>CM030177.1:13646139-13648639 GCA_017639675.1 Aplochiton taeniatus
AATCGTTAGCCTGGATCCCTTACACACACTAATATATTCACACACACCCAGAGAGAGAGGGGGGAGAATGGGATAGAGGGAGCAAAAAAAAAAGAGGGAGCGTTTAAGCTGAAGTGTCACTTTTGTAGTGTGTGTGTGTGTTTGTGTGTGTGTGTGTGTGTGTGTGTGTGTGTGTGTGTGAGAGAGAGAGAGAATGCGTGTGTGAGAATGCGTGTGTGAGAGTGAATAGGGGACTACATTCTATTCAGCTGAGTCAGGTCTTCTGGGCTCTCCGGAGGTCATGGACTCCCCAGTGGCCTGGAAGGGGGAGAAGACGTGTGAGTGTGTGTGTGTATATGTCTCTGTGTGTGTGTTTGTGTGTGTTTCTGTAGGCAGGGGGATACAAAATATTGACCAACATTGGCTGAACAAAGATAGGCCAAGAACTTTACAAACCCATCCCCACACCGACACACACAGATACACAGCCATTCACACGTGTGCACGCAAACAGGCCCACACATCACGTAGAGGGCATGGATGGACTGGAGACAGGCGTGTCATACATGAAAGAAGCAAAGACACACATACACACACACACACACACACACACACACACACACACACACACACACACACACACACACACACACACACACACACACACACACACACACACATACACACAGGTAGAGAGAGAGTGAAAGGGGCCTGGCCAGGCCACACCAAACCAGCCTAGAAAGAACCACCCCAGAGCCTGTCTATAGTCTCTGGGTTTCTCGATGTAGTGCCTTACCTGGGTCCTCTCTTACGCTCCAAGGCTGCAGGACAGTCGCCCTCCACAGTGTAACGAAACCCCTGGTGGGGTTGGAGGCCCCCCCCCCGAGAAAGACCACCAGCTCGGCGGATGACGTCACCGTGTAGGCTAACTGGCCAACGTTATTCACCAATCACAGTTTGGGAAGATTGTCGCAAATTAGAGATTGATTGGAGAGAACAAAAAAACACCTGGACATTCCGTTAAAATTGCCCTAGTATTATTTATTAATATGCGTGTGCCTCAGGTACAGAAGAAGAAGGTTTAGGTATTATAGTACACTTCACTTTAGACCCTGGAGGCTGTGGTTTGATGGCTTGAGAGAGGGAAAGTGAAGGATTGAGAGGATAGAAAGAACAAGAGAAGGAGAGAGAGAGGAGGAGGAAGAATAAGAGAAGGAGAGAGAGAAAGAGAAGGACTGAGAGAGGGGGAGGAAGAGTAAGAGAAGGAGATAGAGAAAGAGAAGGACTGAGAGAGGGGGAGGAAGAATAAGAGAAGGAGAGATAGAAAGAGAAGGACTGAGAGAGGGGGAGGAAGAGTAAGAGAAGGAGAGATAGAAAGAGAAGGACTGAGAGAGGGGGAGGAAGAGTAAGAGAAGGAGAGAGAGAAAGAGAAGGACTGAGAGAGGGGGAGGAAGAGTAAGAGAAGGAGAGAGAGAAAGAGAAGGACTGAGAGAGGGGGAGGAAGAATAAGAGAAGGAGAGATAGAAAGAGAAGGACTGAGAGAGGGGGAGGAAGAGTAAGAGAAGGAGATAGAGAAAGAGAAGGACTGAGAGAGGGGGAGAAAGAGTAAGAGGAGAGAGAGAAAGAGAAGGACTGAGAGAGGAGGAGGAAGAATAAGAGAAGGAGAGAGAGAAAGAAGGACTGAGAGAGGGGGAGGAAGAGTAAGAGGAGAGAGAGAAAGAGAAGGACTGAGAGAGGAGGAGGAAGAGTGGGATTAGCAGTAAGAGCTCTTCATTCACATCAGGGATTTATCTCTCATTACTACAAAACCCCCCTCAACCACAAATGAAGTCCTCAGCAAAAGTATTTGTGTGTGTGTGTGTGGCTGACTGTGTGTGTGTGTGTGTGTGTGTGTGTGTGTGTGTGTGTGGCTGTCTGTGTGTGTGTGACTGTGGGTGTATGCTTGCGTGCACCTTGGCATTTCGTTTTTCATTAACCAGTGTCCGAGTTGCAGCCTTTATTAATTTTCCTTTTGACTCGGCTCTCTTGTGTTAACAGGCCGTTTGTGTCGGAGTAAGCACTGTGAAAAGTGTCGAGCTCAGGGCTGTGTGGGTGGCAAGGGCCTCCAAGGATCCTCCCTTTCCTCTCTCTCTCTCTCTCTCTCTCTCTCTCTCTCTCTCTCTCTCTCTCTCTCTCTCTCTCTCTCTCTCTCTTTCTCTCTCTCTCTCTCTCTCTCTTATTTCTCTCTAAAACAAACACACAGACACAAACATCCCCTTTTTCTCTCCCTCTCTTTCTCTCTTACACACACGCACATATGGTCGCAAACATCCCCCATTTCTCGCTCTCTAATTTCTCTCAGTTTTCTCTCTGCTTTCTCACTGCTCTGGTTTGGAGCAGGGTCCGAGGGAGGGAGTGGGCGAGGCTTCCAAGTCGGAGGCAGAAGGCAGGCAGGGAGGGCGGGCTGGCCAGCAGGGCCATCTAATACGGAGGTGTGAGTTATGATGGGTGAGGGCCTCCACAGAAAGAGAGGGAGAGAGAG
>CM030177.1:13653639-13656139 GCA_017639675.1 Aplochiton taeniatus
CAATCAGAGGCCCTTTTGTTGGCCGTCGGAAACCCTAGTCCCCGTCGCCATGGCAGCTGACGTGCGCTCCAGCCATTCAGCTCGTCGGGGAGGAACGCAGAGGCCCCTGAGTTCCACACCAATACTCTCATTGTGACCCGCACGCACAGATAAAAAAAAAACACCCACCCACACACACACACACACACACACACACAGAAACAAACACTCACACATGCACACACAGAGAAACACACACCCACACGCACACACACACACACACACACACACACACACACACACACACACACACACACACACACAGAAACAAAAACACGCACGCACACACACGTTGCAAAATGCCACTCTATGGGACAAACTAAAACCGTAAAAACATGCACGCTAGTTCCCATACATACAACCCCAAGTTTACTTTGAAGTTTCCCTTTCCTGCGACCCTATAGAGAGAGGCAGAGAGAAATGCCGGTGTTGGCGTTTCTAAGCCCGGGGAGAAGACCCCAGGTTAAGGACGGGTTACAGAGAGGGATGAGGAAAAAAGGGGGAGGAAGACAGGCGGGCATTTTCGATGAGAACTTCTGCCGCTCCCTGCTAGATGAAACCACCTCATGGATTTTAGGTCCGGTACGTTTCAAACTGCAGACATCCACAACGGAGAGAGAGAGAGAGAAAGAGAGAGAGAGAGAGAGAGAGAGAGAGAGAGAGAGAGAGAGGAGGAAGAGGGCGAGAGACGACGACAGAGAAAAAGCGAGAGGTGTTTTCAGGTGCGAGGAGAAAGTCACTTCTCCACCTGGCTAATGGTTCTGCAGCTGTCCTCTCTGTTCCCCACGGGGCTGTCCTAGACAGGCCATTTAGCACTCTCTCTCTCTCTCTCTCTCTCTCGCTCTCTCTCTCTCTCTCTCTCTCTCTCTTACACACACACACACTCACACTGACAGAGAGAGAAACACAGTCACACTAGAAGCGCAGGATGAGCCATGTCAGGAAGGTTGTCTCCTCTGTGTACTCTCTCCCTCCCATCCACTCATTCTCTCTCTCTCTCTCTCTCTCTCTCTCTCTCTCTCTCTCTCTCTCTCTCTCTCTCTCTCTCTCTCTCTCTCTCCCTCCTGTCCACTCATTCTCTCTCTCTCTCTCTCTCTCTCTCTCTCTCTCTCTCTCTCTCTCTCTCTCTCTCTGTATTCCTTCTTCTCTTTCTGCCTTTACCTTCCTTTCTTTATCTGTCTTGTTGTCATTCCCTCCTTCTCTCTCCCTTGTGTTGTCTTTCCCTCCCTCTCTCCTTTTCGCTCTCTCTCTCTTTCTCATTGTCTCTCCCACTGTTTGTCTTTCCCTCCCTCTTTCTCTCTCTTTTTTTTTCTTTTTATCTGTCCACCTGACCTTGCGGTTAGTGGCCAGGGGTCGCCGTGGCGATGCTAACGCAGGCGATAATGCTGTTTACATGGACTTACAGCGGGGTGACATTACGCTCACACAAGCACGTGCAGACACGCACGCACACACACACACACACACACACACACACACACACACACACACACAAACACACACCAGGCTCATCTCCATAGGGCCTGCGTGGCTGAAATACAGCAGGACCGCACTGTGGCAGGGCCGCTCCTCTCTGGTCTGAATCGTAATTGAATTGCTGCAGGTTCAGCTGCCGCGGGCACGAAGGACAGCAAGGAGCACCGGAGGGGAGGAGCGGGGAGGGGAAAAGAAAGGGAAGAAAGGATGGACGGCGGGGGAGGAAAGTGAGGGAAAGAGAGGACGGGAGGTAAGTGGAGGGAGGGGAAGAGAAAGAGCAGGAGGGGTTTGGATTGTGCAAGTGTTTTCTGTACTGTCTCTATGGCCCTGCTTGCCTGACAATAGATGTCGACATTACAGTACAGAGCTATCAACCTGTAAGCGCCAAGCTCGGTGTCTCACCACCTCACGGCAGCCATGGCTGAGACGGTGTCTCACCACCTCACGGCGTCTCACCACCTCACGGCGTCTCACCACCTCACGGCAGCCATGGCTGAGACGCGAGGCACGCTTTCCTCTTCCTTCCTCGCCGTGTGATGGGAGGCCCCGTCTTTTTACACAGTGCGCTGTGAAGCGGTCGTACATTGCAGTGAATCCGGCTTTACGGCCTCCATAACCGAAGCTTTTACGACACGTTTCCCCCGCCGAGGGTGAGCTGTAGCGTGGCCACCGCCCTGCGAGGGGAGAGAGGAGCCCAATTCACAGCCCGGCTGTAAAGTTTACGGAGAGCCAGGAGAACGACGTGGGCTAGTGTCGAACCAACAGCCAAAGGCAGTAACAGGCACACACACGCACACACACACACACACACACACACGCTCATGCATGAAGACACATTGCGGAGCGCGCACAGACCCAGGTGTCCTGGGACATGTGGAAGTGGTCTGGTTTCCGTTCCGGCTCATCTGCGTCCTGTCCGTGTCTCTGCTGTGATCTCCGTGTCTGGAGGGATGGAGATGTTCTGGTGGGATCAACAGAGAGAGGA
>CM030177.1:13676139-13683639 GCA_017639675.1 Aplochiton taeniatus
GTCCTGTTTGTGTTGCAGTATTAGAAGCAGGACAACACGGCCTTCAGTAGTCAGTTCCACTGGACGCTGGCCAGACTGCTACCTCCCTCTAAAATCCTCATTTTCTTCTCCCAGCACTTCCATCCTTTATGCCCTCCTCCCCCCCTTGTCTTTTCATCCCTCCTTACCTCACTCTCTACATCCTCACCCTCTCGCTCTACGCTTTTCTCCCCTCACTTGTTTTTCCTTCTCCCCCTTTTCTCACTGTTCTCTTTTATTTTCGTGCTTCTCCCTCTGTCCTCCGGTGTATGTGTGTGTTTGTGTGTGTGTGCGTTGGTGTGTGTGTGTGTGTGTGTGTGTGTGTGTGTGTGTGTGTGTGTGTGTGTGTGTGTGTGTGCGTGCGTGTGTGATGGAGGGCCCTCGCAGTCCACTACACCTCTTAAGATTCTAAGCTGTAAGGAATGTTTGTGTCTGTGTGTGCGTCTGCTCGTGTGTGTGTGTGCATGTGTGTGTGTGTGTGTGACGTGAGGAAAGTTTTCACTTGCCTCTCGCTTCCCGTCCCAAGGGTAGAGGAAGGAATCACACACACAGTCTAATTTTACACCTCAGATACCCACCCTGGAAACACACACACACACACACACACACACACACACACACACACACACACGTGTCGGTGGTGTGGAAACAATGTGCCTGTAGACTGGAGGCCTGTTATCAGATAAGAGCACTCAGCTGAAATATGCTCTGGCCCCTCTCCTCCCCTCGCCTCTCTTTTCTTCAAGGCACATGCTCTTCAGATGATCACTATCACTCTTCCTGTGTGTGGTGTGTGCGTGTGTGTGTGTGTCTTGGGTGGTATCTACAGATCTGTTTCTACTGTACTTTACATCTTTTCCTAATCTCACCTGAGCGTTACGGTGTGTGTGTGTGTGTGTGTGTGTGTGTGTGTGTGTGTGTGTGTGTGTGTGTGTGTGTGTCTTCTTTTCGACAAAGACTCCATAACCAAATAGCTCAATGGGGAATCTGAGTCACTGCAGCTGTGTGTGTCTGACCGGGTTCACACATGAAAAGAATGTCCAAGACAAATGTATTGTTATAGGATTCAGCCCACGTTATTAGGTCACCAGAATGAGTTTCCAACAATGCCTTCGCTGTTTCTATTGCATTCTAACCATTTCTCTCTCTTTCTCTCTCTCTCTCTCTCTCTCTCTCTCTCTCTCTCTCTCTCTCTCTCTCTCTCTCTCTCTCTCTCTCTCTCTCTCTCTCTCTCTCTCTCTCTCTCTCTCTCTCGGTTTCCTCCTCCCTGTGTGTAGTTCTCGTCCGGGCCGCCCTCCGAAGCGCTCTCTGGGGGTCGCCATGCAAGACAGCTCCAGGCTTCTGCCCCACGGTGTCCACGGCCTCCTGTCTCCAGGCCTGCTCTCTCCCTCGGGGAACTACACAGGTACACACACACACACACACACACACACAATCCTCCAGCCGCACTGTTCACACGGCAAACACACAGCTACACGCACACCACTACACGGCAAACACACAGCTACACACACACACACCATTACACTGGCAAATTTAAAACTATATACAAGGTTAAATGAGGAAATACACAACTACACACAGTTAAAATGTGGACGTACACAACCACACACACACCATTACGTGGGTGGATACACCACAACACACACATCATTACATGGGTAAAAAAGACAGCTCTACAAGCAGCCACGCATAGACAAAATAAACACTTGCACACTCACAGTCAGACAACACACCCTCACACAACCCTACTAAAACCCTTTGACAAAGATGCACCCTCACACAACCCGACTCAAACCTATTGACAAACACACACCCTCACACAACCCGACTCAAACCTATTGACAAACACACCCTCACACAACCCTTTGACAAAGACACACCTTCACACAACCCGACTCAAACCCTTTGACAAACACACACCCACACACAACCCTTTGACAAACCCTTTGACAAACACACCCTCACACAACCCTTTGACAAAGACACACCTTCACACAACCCGACTCAAACCCTTTGACAAACACACACCCACACACAACCCTTTGACAAACCCTTTGACAAACACACCCTCACACAACCCTTTGACAAACACACCCTCACACAACCCTTTGACAAAGACACACCCTCACACAACCCTTTGACAAACACACCCTCACACAACCCGACTCAAACCCTTTGGCAAACACACACCCTCACACAACCCGACTCAAACCCTTTGGCAAACACACACCCTCACACAACCCGACTCAAACCTATTGACAAACACACACCCTCACACAACCCGACTCAAACCCTTTGGCAAACACACACCCTCACACAACCCGCCTTGAACCTTTTGACAAAGACACACCCTCACACAACCCTTTGACAAACACACACCCTCACACAACCCGACTCAAACCCTTTGGCAAACACACACCCTCACACAACCCGCCTTGAACCTTTTGACAAAGACACACCCTCACACAACCCTTTGACAAACACACACCCTCACACAACCCGACTCAAACCCTTTGGCAAACACACACCCTCACACAACCCGCCTTGAACCTTTTGACAAAGACACACCCTCACACAACCCGACTCAAACCCTTTGGCAAACACACACCCTCACACAACTCCACAGGGCACCACACCTGACAGGGCGTCTTGAGCCACATTTACCCTTAGGACTGTCTCTACCGGAGAGCTGCCGCTCACCAAAGGTAAATATCCACGGACGCTAACACAGGTGGCGGCGTTCAGACCGGCCTCGCTCTCTCCTCTCCTCCATCCCTCTCTTTTACTCTTTTACCAGCCACACTGCGGTCGAGAGCGATAGCACGTACCGGGTTGATTAGCCCGCCTCTCCCCTTTGACCTCTCTGTGGGGTTATATGACACCCCCCCCCCTCTCTCTCTCTCTCTCTCTTTCACGTTCACTCCCTCTCTCTCTTTTTCACGTTCACACTCCTTCTCTTTCGTTTTCTCTGCTCTTCTCCGCCCTTTTGGTTAAATTGAGGATTATGCGAACCGGAAAAAAAAAAAAGAACCCAGACAAGAACAAGTGGTGGCTTCTCCCCTTGACGTCGACCGACCCTTTGGAACCGAACGACCTTCGCTTGCATATTGAATTATGTAAAAAACACACCGTGAGTCTCTCTCTAACTTAACACGGCGTCACCAGTTTAAAGCTAATGCCGCTTGTCTGTTGACAGCCCCGGGTGCCCTTTGAGCATCAGCACTTTCTCTCTGCTCCGTGAAAGAGATTCTCTTATCTTCCGCCCTCCCTCCCTCTTTCTTTTCTCCGTCCGTTGGTGGCGTCCACCCCTCCACCCACACCCCTTCTTTCTCCTGCTTCGGCAAATCAGCCTCCATTGATTTTCCCGGCTCTGTCCTTCGCTGCCCACTGCGGAGACACACACAGAGGTTACACTATTGGATTTCTGTAGCGCTTTCTCACACGCCCGTTTACTCTCCAAACTCCCTCCCTCCATCTCTCCCTCCCTCCCTCCCTTGCTCCCTCCCTCCCTCCCTCGCTCGCGCTCGCTCTGTCCGTCCCCCTCCCTTACTCCCCTGCTCCCCCCGCGCTCTCCCCCACGGCCTCTCCCTCTGTTTTCCCCCTTTCTCTTCCTCTCCTTTCTCCTCCTTCTCTCTTTTCCCATAGGCCACAGGCTTTGGCCTCGTATCTGTTAGATTCAGGGAAGTGAACACTGCTTTTTCAGCTCCTCACTAATGTGTATGTCTGATGTACTCATTCCCACTTCATTGCATAATATATATATATATATATATATATATATATATATATATATATATATATATATATATATAATATATATATTTATATATTTATATATGTATATGTATATATTTATATGACATATTTATGTTGAATACAATACCTATGTATTGGTCTGTGGGGTATAGAGCCGTGTGTGTTTGTGTGTGTGTGTGCGTGTGTGTGTGGTCTCAGCTGTCCTGGGTGAGGAGTGTACCTGCTGCAGCCTATAGCCTCAGTCTTGTTAAGCACATTTCAGGCCTGTCCCATTTTTCCACAGTTGCTCTCTAAATTGCTGATGGTGGCGTGTGTGCATCCTAGTGTATGCCCGCCTGCCTGTGTGTGTGTGTTTGTGTGTGTGTGTGCTCAGCCCTGGCTGTGGCCAGAGAATGTATTGATCGTGTGTGGAGGAGTAGCCCGTTGTGTGCGTGTGTGTGTGTGTGTGTGTGTGTGTGTGTGTGTGTGTGTGTGTGTGTGTGTGTGTGTGTGTGTGTAGGAGTAGCCAGTCTGTTCCCCCCGGGGACTGGGGGATGTCACCTGACTGATAAGGGTGTGTTCTCCACTATTGGAAGTGTTGACTGAACACTCCTGAACACACACAGCTCTTCAGCTGATAAAGTATGTTAATTCAGACATTCAATAATTCTTAATTATAAATACATATTTTTGCCGTATGTTTTTATGTGACTGTTTTATTTGTTTTGACTGGCCTGATATGTGACGGCTTCAGAATCTTTTTGCTCAAGTCTGCCCTTCCATCAGCCCCATTAGCCCTGATCCTCTGTCAGCCTGTCTGCTAGTTTAGGCTGGATGGAGCCAGTCTAGCACTGGTCTCTGATCCGCCAGACCATATTCTGTGTTAGCACTGGTCTCTGATCCGCCAGACCATATTCTGTGTTAGCACTGGTCCCCTGATCAGCCAGACCATTTTCTGTGTTAGCACTGGTCTCTGATCAGCCAGACCATATTCTGTGTTAGCACTGGTCTCTGATCAGCCAGACCATATTCTGTGTTAGCACTGGTCTCTGATCAGCCAGACCATATTCTGTGTTAGCACTGGTCCCCTGATCAGCCAGACCATTTTCTGTGTTAGCACTGGTCTCTGATCAGCCAGACCATATTCTGTGTTAGCACTGGTCTCTGATCAGCCAGACCATTTTCTGTGTTAGCACTGGTCTCTGATCAGCCAGACCATATTCTGTGTTAGCACTGGTCACTGATCAGCCCGACCATATTCTGTGTTAGCACTGATCCCTGATCAGCCAGACCTACCTGTCCCCCTTTAGAGAGAGAGAGAGATGGAAGGAGAGAGACAAAGTGAGAGAAAGATGGAAATAGGTCATCCTAGGGGACCAGTGTTTTCCCTGTGTTGAGTTCCCTGTCAGCAGAGCAGAGCAGAGGGGCAACTATGGCTACTATAGCCAGGCCCCAGCCATAGCACTCAAGACAGGGTTGGGAGTCCTAGCAGTGGGGGAGGGGGATGAAGGGGCGGAGGGAAGAGAGAGAGATGGAGAATCGGAAGACAGCCTGGATTGAGAGAGATACTGAGCAAGGACAACTGTCCGTCTCTTAAGACGTGTGCTTGGGTTCTTTTTCTGTCTCTCATGGCCTTCTCCTTGTCTCACAAATCTCTTGTACACTTTTTTCTTTCTCTCTCTCTCCCTCTCTCGTTCTACCTTCTTTCTTTCTCTCTCTCTCTCTCTCTCTCTCTCTCTCTCTCTCTCTCTCTCTCTCTCTCTCTCTCTCTCTCTCTCTCTCTCTCTCTTCCAGAACAGACCAGTCTTTCCTGGTGACTTTGATGAATGACACGTCCCACAGGGGGACCTCCTCCATCTGTGAAACACACACACGATCTCTCTCTCTCCGACACACACATGCAAACGTTCAAACACACTCACACTCCACAGACTAACAACACAGACGCACGCACGCACACACACACACACACACACACACACACAAACACAGACACAAACACACACGCACACACTGGCCCCTGGTCCTCTCTCTATCTGACAGTATTTAACGACTGTTTTGGGCAGCCTCCTAACTGCTGTCTCCAGATCAGATTCGGCTGCAGATTGCATCCACCCGTCCCCGTTCAGCTCCCCGAGTCTCCGCCGTCAACACCGGCTGATCACAGACCAGTCTGACTCCCTGCTCTCCTTCCGGCTGCGTAGTATTACATCTCCCATGACATGTTTTCCCAGTCACAGTCTGTGGCGAGCTCAAAGCGACTGTGGCGTCGACGACACCACAGTCACAGTCACAGTCACAGGCCAAGCCTGAACGTCTTAGCTGCTGCTCGGGCTCTGCCAGAGGAGGAGGGCTGAGGGGGTCAGGATGAATTAAAGATGGGGGCTATCTGGGTAGAGACATATGGACTGGCCTAGCCCCCTGCCCTGCCGCATGCTAATGAGAGAGAGAGAGAGAGAGAGAGAGGGAGGGGGAAGGAAGGGGGGGAGAAGGAAAAAAAAGGACGAGCATTTGCTCCCAGAAAATGTAGATATCGTTGTTCTTTTGAGCGTGTGTGTGTGTCTGTGTGTGTGTGTGCGCGCGCGTGTGTGTGTGTGTGTGTGTGTCACAGGGAGTAAGTCAGAGATTATGGTGGGGTTTGAACACTTATCCTAATCCCGGCTGGCCTCCTCTCTGTCTGTTCACTGCCAAGTGAAGAGGCTATGAAATGCGCCCCCCCCCCCCCCCCCCCCCATAGTGACACATGAGTTTGGGTGGAGTTCATGTATGTTCTGCTCTGTAACTCCTATTTCTACCAACAAACAAGGTACACACACACACACACACACACACATTTGTGTTTTCCAGCACATCAATATGGGCCTTTTCTTTCCCCTTACTCACACACACACACACACACACACACACACACACACACACACACACACACACACACACTCCTAGGACAGCAGGCTATAACACAGGTGGGTGGCCTCAATCCCTATTTAATGAAGGATCTGGGGAGAAGTAGGGATGCAGGGATGGAGGGATGGAGGGTGGGGAGGGAGTTGGAGGAGGAGGAGGAGGAGGCGACAGGGAGAAGTGCTGGTTCTGGAAAAACCTTTCCTTCCTTTGAGCGACCCGTCTATGTCCGTAGAGGCAGCAGCACTGGGGGTATGGGGCCTCAGCCTGAGGGAGGGCTGCTGGGGGCACGGGGCCTCAGCCTGAGGGAGGGCTGCTGGGGGTATGGGGCCTCAGCCTGAGGGAGGGCTGCTGGGCCGGTGAGTCCCGTCTCTGTCTCGGCCCACGCCCATCCAACGTCCCCGCCCGTAAACATGGCGTGTTGGGGAAGAAACGAGACAACACCTCCCCACCTTTGTGAATGTAACTGACTTGTTATTCCTCCTCCTCCGGTATTTCTGAAGTTTTAACCCCCCTCACCCCGTGTGTGTGCTGTGTGCTGCACGTTTATTTGTGCTGTGTACTTTATTCGACATTGCAGTAAAAACATTTGTATTTCGTATTAAGTGGCTTTACGGAGACAGAATCTTTCCTTTGTGTTGTCAGCCAGATTGACACCATCTCAACGAACAAGGGACGACAGCTTACCAGAGCTATGCTGTGTGTGAGGGCATATCCCTGCATGTGTATGTCTGTGTGTGTGTATGTGTGTGTGTGTGTGTGTGTGTGTGTGTGTGTGTGTGTGTTAAAACATGTCCCTATCCCGGTAGCAGTTGGCAGCATTAGCTCTATAATTAGCTTCTT
>CM030177.1:13701139-13706139 GCA_017639675.1 Aplochiton taeniatus
CCCCCGGCCTCCACAGCGGTCAGCACTTTTCTCCACCTCCTTCACTCCCTCCCTCCTCTTCCCCCTCCCTCTCTCTCTCTCGCTCTCTCTCTCTCTCTCTCATCTCTGGAAGCCTCCTGTCTTTGGAGGCAGAGTGTCACCGCTGCTTAGTCTGATTGGGCTCCAGCTGTTTCCCTGCCCTTGGTCTTCAACCTGCCGTTAGTCGCCGAGAGGAGAAAAGTGTGAAGGAAAGGAAGAAAGAAAGAAATAAAGGAAGGGTAGGAGCTCCTCTTCTCCCTCGCACCCCTCTTTTCTCCCCCCCCCCCCTCCTGCAGTCTGCCGGGGATCTAGAGGGAGGAGGGTCATCCATAAGCCCGGAGTCTCTTACCTTCTGCCCTTCCCCGGGGGGAAGAGTGTGTTTGTTTTCTCCTCCCTCACAGCCCTCCCCTCCGGGACACGCTGGTCCCCCAGCCATTCCTCCAGTGTGTGTGTGCGCCGTGGTAACGCGATCCACCCCGTCCCCTCTTTGTGACCCGGCGCCACCGTCACCAGATAGCCTGGCTTATTGACCGTGGCCAACACAAGCGTGTGTGTGTGTGTGTGTGTGTGTGTGTGTGTGTGTGTGTGTGTGTGTGTGTGTGTGTGGGTGGTGTGTGTGTGGGTGGGTGCGCGTGTGTCTGTCTGTCGAAGAGATCACCTTTCACTACAGATGCTCCTGTCCTTTCCATTACTCCATCTGTGAGTTTGGGTGTGTGTGTGTGTGTGTGTGTGTGTGTGTGTGTGTGTGTGTGTGTGTGTGTGTGTGTGTGTGTGTGCGTACCACCCTTCATCTAACCGCCTGTGCTTGTTGTCATACAGTGGTGTTGTTTCTGTGCTGTTGAACCAGGGGACAAGGTCTGGGGACATGCTCCTCTGCTCCAGCACATGGAAGACTAGAAGGGACACCACCTAGCACTGGGATAGAAATAAATAGATCTTACACAACTACAGTAGCTTGTAGGTCCACAATGAGAATAGCCGTATGATTCAATGTGCACACACACGCACGCACGCACGCACGCACACGCATGCACACGCACAAACACCATGTCAAGAGCATCACTGGTCTTTTTCTCTCTCTTTTTATGACTGACTGACTGACTGACTGGCTGACTGACTGACTGACTGACTCACTGACTGTCTGACTGAATGTCTGACTGACTGACTGACTGAATATTACTGCCTGAATATTACTGCCTGACTGAATCTCACTGACTGACTGACTCACTGACTGAATCTCACTGCCTGACTGACTGACTGACTGGCTGACTGACTGACTGACTGAATCTCACTGCCTGACTGACTGACTGAATCTGACTGACTGACTGACTGAGTCTGAATGGCTGACTGACTGAGCGAATCTGAATGACTGACTGACTGAATCTCACTGCCTGAGTGAGTGAGTGAGTGACTGACTGACTGACTGACTGTCAGACTCCCTCTCCTCCACGTGTTCCCCGGCTCACTGACCTCCCACCTGCTCTACCGCTTTGCCTGGCTGACAGAGGAAGAGGGAGGGCGACCCAGAGAGAAGAGGGGGAACAGAACTAAAGACAGAAAAGAAGAGAGGAAAGGTGGAGCACGTAGAAAGAAGACAGCGTTTCCCAGGTGCCCCTACCTACCAGCGGCACTGCGATCAGTCCGCTCTGGTTAATGAGCCTCACATCCATCCCATAATGAGTTGAGGGACTTGGCCGCCGTCGTCGGCCGTCGCTAGCAGATGATCCGGCATTAGCCGGACCGGACAGGCCGGCGCCTCGCTCCGCTGGCTTCCTCACGGGGGGGGGGAGTTAGACCTACTCAGACCCACAACGTTTTTCATGGGCTCTGACACCGGAGTAGGGCTGTTGCAGGACCGGAGTGGACTGGAGTGGACCGGACAGGACTGGGCTGGACCGGACAGGATTGGACCGGACCGAGGGAGAGGAGTAAACTCAACGACATGTCGACCTCACATGAACTCTGTAGAGGATGCACCTACGCAGCGAGAGTGTGTGTCCCTCCCACGCCTCTGTCAGCCAGACCCTTTTTCCTATAGCACTTCATTCGGAGACCTGTTTGACTTCCTCCCCCTCCTCCTCCTCCTCCCCCTCCTCCTCTTCCTCTCTGTCTCTCCAGAGGCCTGATAGAGACTTAATGACTTGCAGCGTCAACGTCGTTTTCTTCATTACTTCTTTATTATCGAACATAAATAGGTTTTCGCCAACCTCACAGGACAGACTGGGCCCCGGACGCTGCACAACAAAACACTCGCCCGCACATTCACTCGCACACACACACACACACACACACACACACAAAATACAAGCGAAAAGAACATTTGCTCCCATCACGCTCACACGTACAGCACACACACGAACACTGTGCACAGAAATGTTGATGCACACACAATGTAAGCTAAAAAAAAAACAGGCACATATGCATTCACATTCAAATGCACACACACACACACACACACACATCCCCCCAAAATGCGTGCTTACACACACACACACACACCTAAGCTGGCATGCCCCCCTTAACCACTGTGAACAAAGGCATTCACAGGAGCCTGGAGTCGGGGTGTGTAATGTGATTTTAGAAAGCTGCTAGATGGAGGGCCCGCTACATCTGTTTACCTGGATTAGACACTACGCCTGCATTAGATACACTGCTGGTAGTCAGGTTAGAGGGACTGGGTCAAACACACACACACACACACACACACACACACACACACACACACACACACACACACACACACACACACACACACACACAGCGTTGGATTAGACGCTACGGCTCCATTAGATACACTGCTGTTGGCCAGGCCGGGTAAGTGGGGCTAGTCCTGTTAGCATGGCTTTAGAAAAAGAACAGATTAGGTAAAGCAGCCTATTGGTTTCACACAGACACACACACACTGGCGTGGACTGGACACTAACGGCTCTATTAGATACACTGCGGTGGGTGTTAGTGGTGGCTCTAGAAAGAGAATGGGATGGTCCTGTTATCTGGTAACAACTGGATGGATGGGCCTCCCAGCATCTTTGATCCATCATTAACGGTGTCCAGAGAAAACGTTTCACGTCACCAAGACGACGTGGAGTCTAGAGGCCATGCGACTAAAGGGCCTCTCTCCTTGTGTGGGGCTTCACTGGAGCCTCAAGTCTGCTGTCCAACCTGTAGCGTGAGAGGCACAGGATATGCACCTAGCCAGAATCCTTCACAGGTATGGCCCTGGTGTGTGTGTGTGTGTGTGTGTGTGTGTGTGTGTGTGTGTGTGTGTGTGTGTGTGTGTGTGTGTGTGTGTCTGCATATGTTTGTGTGTGCACGTGTCTGTTGTGTGCGTGCATAGGTGTGTGTGTCTACATAAGTGTGTGTTTGTGTGTATGAATGTGTATGTGTATGAATGTGTATGTATAAGTGTGTGGGTGTGGGTGTGTGCGTGCGTAGGTGTGTGTGGGTGTGTCTGTATAAGTGTGTGTGTATGTATGCTTGTGTTTAAGTGTGAGTATGTGTGTATGTATACGTGTGTGTGTGTGTGTGGGGGGGGGGGGGGGGGGGGTTGCGTGTGCAGAGGTGGCCAGGTTGTCCAACACCACAGCGGTACCCCCCCCCCCCCACACACACCGTCCACCCCACCCCCCCCACCCCTGGCCGCCTGCCTTCTCCTTCCTCTCCTCATTCATCTTCATTTCTTCCCAATTACACACAATTAGCAATAGTCTCTATAGCATTACCAACTTCATCCACGCTCGCGCACACACACACACGGCCGGGAGTGGGGGTGGGGTGTGTGTGTGTGTGTGGGGTGGGGGGGTGCGGGCGGAGGGCATTATGCAGTGGCAGATGATTCCGTGGCGGGAGTCGGGGTAAACAGCCATGAAAATGCCACCCTGGCAGATGGCGAGGCCCACAAGAAATATGACAAACAGAGTGCCAGCGTGGCGCCCCGCGCTCAGCCCCGCACAAGCTGTTACCACGCTCCCGGATAGGCTCTGTGCGTGTGTGTGTGTGTGTGTGTGTGCGTGTGTGCGTGTGTGTGCGTGCGTGCGTGCGTGCGTGTGTGTGTGCGTGCGTGCTTGCGTGCGTGCGTGTGTGTGCGTGTACGTTTGTGTGCGTGTGCGTGTGTGTGTGTGTGAGAGAGAGTGAGAGAGAGAGAGAGTGATTGCGTGTGCGCTGGAAGGTAATTTGTGGATGTATTACAGTGTGTTTGTGTGTGTGTGTGTGTGTGTGTGTATGTGTGTGTGTGCGTGTGCTGGGAGGTAATGTGTGTATGTGATACAGTGTGTGTGTGTGTGTGTGTGTGTGTGTGTGTGTGTGTGTGTGTGTGTGTGTGTGTGTCTGTCTGTTAAAGGGGAGGGGAACTGCTGGTGTAGTGAATGTGTGTGTCTATGAGTGTCCGGCCTGGCGTAACATAATACCCGTATGTGTTTGTGTGTTAAGGTGTCCATCTCAGCTTTTGTGTGTGTGTGTGTATGTGTGTGTGTGTGTGTGTGTGTGTGTGTGTGTGTGTGTGTGTGCATAGTGGTAGTAGGTGCACAAGGTGTCGAAGGTGGAACAACTGTGTTCTCTGGATCCAGTCTGTACAGTAGAGAAGGAGAGGAGGATAGGAGGAGGGGACAGAACAAAAACGAAAGGAGGGAGGGAGGGAAGGAGGGAGGGAGGGGGAAAAAGGGCAGCAAGAAGGGACGGAGCAAAGACAGAGAGAATAGGAGAGCAGGAGAAGCGAGGGAAAGATGGAGGGGTGGAGAGGGCAGAGAGTGTAATGACCAGCAAAGCTAACCGTGCTAACCTTGATGGAGGTATGACACGGAGATGGCTCACCCACACTTTGATGTTGTGATGATGTGTGTGTGTGTGTGTGTGTGTGTGTGTGTGTTGTTTGTTGACGGGTAAACATGCTGATTATCAGTCCCGAGAAGGGACATCTCACATAAACACACTCCTCCTCCTGTTTACACCTCCCGCTGCACCAAAACACACACACACACACACAC
>CM030177.1:13716139-13726139 GCA_017639675.1 Aplochiton taeniatus
GGAAGGGAGGGGAGAAGGAGGTTCTTTTTTCTCCCCGTTATCGCTGCGTGTTTTGTTGTGAGCCAGGAGTCGGGGCTTTCAGCGCGAGTGCTTGGCGAAGTTTCAGAACTGATAGCTACTGAACTTCCTGGCCCACAGATGGGATTATTCTCCATGCTAATAGGAGGGGGAGGGGGGGGGGGGGGAATATTTCTCTCAGACCCTGACTTTCCTCCTCCCCCCCCCCCCCTTTTCCTTTTCTCGTCTGTTTCTTCCTCCTTTTCAAACGCCTCTTTCCTTTCCCATGAGCAGACGGGACCTTGGGGGCGGGGCTTTGAAGTCGATTGGCTGATTACGGTTCTCAATGAAGCGTAAAGGAGTTCATTAAAACATGGACATTTAAGGATAGGATGGATGGTGATGGATGGACGGACGGATGGAGAGACGGACAGAGAGACGGACGGATGGATGGATGGATGGATGGATGGATGGATGGATGCATTAGGAGAGGGATGGATGGATGAATGGATGAATGGACGGACAAACGACTGGATGGATGGATGGATGGATGGACAGAAACTTTTGTTATCCAGTTACATACAGCGCCATCTCTCACCTTTTTTTAGACTGTCTTTATTAGTTGGTGTTAACGAAAGAAAGGAGGATCCACTAAAGATATTTTTCACCTCCCTCCCTCCGTCTCTTTCTCTCTCTCCGTCTGTGAGTGTCCCAGCTACAGTTCAGGTGCAGACCATCTGACCTACTACCTATCTTTATTCATGTTCCCCCTCTTCTCTTGTCCTCTCTCTCTCTCTCTCCCTCTCATCCTCCTCCTCCACTCCTCTCCTCCTTGAGGCTAATTGGGCCAACACTCCGCTCATTAAACTCCATTTGATCTTCGAATACTCATTAACAGGAAAGGTTGCCGCATTGAGCAAGAAAACAGACAGTGCGTATTAATATAGATGCATACCTGTGTGTGTGTGTGTGTGTGTGTGTGTGTGTGTGTGTGTGTTCTCTGTTTTTCTCGGCCTTGTTATTTACCAAGCCTCACAAGTTGGTTCGTGTGCTTGAAGTCGTCCCACTTTGTTTCTGTTTTGTTGACAACATTTGAAGTGGGAATTCCCACGTGAGACCACCATTTAGTCACACTCGACAAAAGGGGGCTCCTTCTTCGTTCTCTCAAAGGGGGGGGGGGGGGGGGAGGCCGGAACAGCACTCGGAGCACAGTAAGGTGTGCAGTGATGTTGTCTGGAGGAGACAGCAGTCGTGTTCGGGTGAAGGAGTGGAAAAGTACGAAATACACGTTTTTCTTCATGGCATAACAGCAGCACACAACACACACACACACACACACACACACACAAAGACACACTCGTACACACATGCATACACTCACACACACACACACACACCTCGTGTTGCCGTTGCTACTCAACCAGCCATAGATACACTTCACATGTAGACGTGACGCTATTAGTTAGCAGACTCCAGCCTCCGCCTGAGGGGCTAAGACTAGCAGTAACGCGGTAGCAGCTTTATGGTCTACACTGAACACACGCACACACACACACACACGCACACACACACACACAGTCAAAAACTCTCTCTCTCTCTGCCCGTGTACGTCCCTCCTAACGCTCTCTCTTCACTGCCTTAGTTCAGATTAGTGTAAGTGAAGTTCCGCGTATGGCCGTTAAAATCCCATAATAAGCGGGTGACCCCTGGACACACAACCCCCTCAGTCTCCAGCTTTATTGTCCTCCTTTCATCTTGGGAAATAAGGAACATTGTTGAGGCGCGCCGCAGCTTGACTTAGTTAGGATCGTTAGGACTCACCGAGCGTGCGTGCGTGTCTGTGTGTGTGCGGGTTTGTATTTGTGCGTGTCTGTGTGTGTGCGGGTTTGTATTTGTGCGTGTCTGTGTGTGTGCGGGTTTGTATTTGTGCGTGTCTGTGTGTGTGTCTGTGTGTGGGTGTATGTTTTAAAGGAGAGAGTGGTCCTCGGATTAGTTTGAAGTATAGTGAATTAATGGGTTAGGCCCTTCGGGGCAAGGAGGGCAGGGAGAATACATACCTCCAAGAAATGCTTTATTCTCTTCAACACACACACACACACACACACACACACACACACACGTACAGTAGAACAACATCCTATGACTCTCAACCAGGCATACACACAAACGCTTATCCAAACACAAACTCACACACATTCTGTCACACACACAGACACACACGTACAGCTGCCTCCCAGCACTGCTGCCCACCACAAAGGAGAGATGGAGGGATGACTGGAGGAGGACACAGATGGAGAGGAAGAGAGAGAAGGTTAAGGAAGAGATGCAGCAGGGAGGACTGAAGAGGGGGTGCGGGATGAAAGAGGGAAGGAGGCAAGGGGGGGATGACGAGAGATATAGAGGCTAGAGATGGAGAGAGAGAGAAGAGAAATAGAAAGAGAGAGAGAGAGAGAGAGAGAGAGAGAGAGAGAGAGAGAGAGAGAGGGAGAGAGAGGGGGAGATGGATGCTGTCCTCCACCAGCGATCTATTTATTCCCAACAAGCTGGCAGGTTTTGACAACGGCCGCCCAGGGAGCAGTAAAGATCTGGGAACCTTATTTATAGTGCTCTCCCTCAAATACTCCCAACACACACACACACACACACATAGAAAGACAGAGATAGACACCCAAAGATACTGAAAGAGAGAAAAAGACAGACAGTCAAAAAGACAGGCTCACACGTGGGTGTCCATCTATCGCACACACACACACACACACACACACACACACACACACACACACACACATAAACACGGGGAGACCAACAGCAAGAAAGATAGAGATTCGTAGAGAGGTATAGATTATGTGTTTGTGTGTGTGTGTGTGTGTGTGTGTGTGGGTGTGTGTGTGGGTGGTGTGTGTGTGTGTGTGTGTGATAGATGGATGGACACCCACGTGCTTGCCCTGTAGAGGGCTGTACAGTATCTCAACTCGCTGGGACAGAGTGTTCAAGCATCCATAATTGTCGTGCTACACTCACACACACACACACACACACACACATATGCACACACACTCACACACATAAATGCAAGCATACACATACTCACACACAAACACAAACATCACTTGTCCTGCTCGATTTGTGGACTTTAATGAACACATGTTACAAAAACGCACAAACATGTTACAAACCCCAGACATCAACACTTCAAAAGCCAATTAATAGCCTTCTCTGCTGTGTGTGTGTGTGTGTGTGTGTGTGTGTGTGTGTGTGTGTGTGTGTGGTCATCATTATAGCTCCATACCTGAACTGCTCTTTTAATCAGACCATATGTAAATGACCTGTATGGTGTTGTGTTGTTCACCCTAGAGAAAGACCCAGAGAGGGAGATGGATTAACACAGCCATTCTATGTGCCCGCACACAGACGCACATTATACATTACTGAACACACACACACACACACACACGCACACACACGCACACACACACACACACGCTGGCCTAAATCACCCCTTAATTGTCTGTTTGAATATTCAGCAACACATGTAGAGTGAATAAACAAGCACATCGCTAACAGCACCAGGGGAACAGGAATAAACTGGGCCAAAGTGTGTGTGTGTGTGTTTGTGTGTGTGTGTGTGTGTGGGGGGGGGGGGGGATCTCCTTTGGCCTCTTCTCTCCCCACATTCTCTCCGTCTCAGACTCTGTTTCACTGAGAGCTCTGCCACCAGGCCTGATGGACCCCGTCTCAGAATGGCCTCTCTCTCTCTCTTTCTTTGTCGAAGTGTTTCTCCTTGTTTGTGTTTTCCGTCCTTCTGAAAACCTTACATTGTCTTGACTTTCAGGAGCAGCCAATAATAAAATGGTGGATTTGATAAATAAATGATGGTTAAAAGGAGCTGCCACTTCCCCTTGTTCTTTCTGTTGCTTTATTTATTTATCTGTTTGACTCGTGTGTGTGTGTGTGTGTGTGTGTGTGTGTGTGTGTGTATATGTGTGTGTGTGTGTGTGTGTTAGCTGAGTGGCCCCCTCTGAAAGCATGTCATTGGTCCACGAGGATCGCCTCAAAGAAAGAGTCAGCAGGGCTGAGTGAAGCCGTTACTGTTCTGCTCTCCACTACGGACGCCGTTTCACACCCCTTATCTGCTCCCAAGACACGCACACACACACTACACACACACACGCACTCGTACATACACACACACACACACACACACACACACACTCACACTCATCTGCCCGGCATCATTACTTGTTCACATTAGGGTGGCCTGAGACAGATCCAGGGCAGTTTGTTAATGTCACCTCAGCTTTTCCTCTCCCTCGCCTCCACACCCTCCCTCCCTCTCTCTCTTTCTCTCTCTGTCTCTCTCTATCTCTCTCTCTCTCTCCCTCCCTGTCTTTCTCTCTCTCCCTCCAGTAGCACCTCTCACATAATTGCTCCTCTCTTCTAAACGACAGATTTATCTTGCTGCTGCTGCTGATAGCACACACTCCAATTCATTTTGCACTGAGGAGAGAGGTGCGGGGAGGGGAGGGGAAGGGGAGGGGAGGGGAGGGAAGGGGAGGACGGGAGGGGAGGGGGAGGGCCGGGTGGGACGAGGAGCAGGGCGAGGTCAAACGGGCAGCCCCTCTGACCAGCACTATTACAGAGGTCAATGAGGCTTGGTCTGGGTGTCCCAGGCTGTCTCCGTAACACTGGGCTGTTCCCCTTACACACACACACACACACGAGCACACACACACACACGTATACCTAGATGTCACTGAACGTTGAGGAATCGACTGGCGGAGTTTCAGTCCGAGTTTAACCAAGAGTTTGATTCACATGTACACACACACACACACACACTCTTCCTGCGTGGCTCTTTCTGATACGCACACACACACTGTTATAACGTTCACCTACCTCACACACACGCACACACCCTTTCTCTGGCCTCACACTCTATATATGTGACCTTGATCTGCGAACCACTTTCAGTTGGCACCAAAAACTTAATCACAGGCTGTCAAACCGCCAGAGAGAAAGAGGGGAAGAGGTGCGAACCCCCCCCCCACCACTCTCTCTCTCTCTCTCTCTCTCTCTCTCTCTCCCCTGTCTCTCTCTTACCCTCCTCTCTTCCCTCTCTCTTCTCTCTCTTACCCCCCTTTCTCTCTCTTCTCTCTCTTACCCCCCTTTCTCTCCCTCTCTCTCTCTCTCTCTCTCTCTCTCTCTCTCTCTCTCTCTCTCTCTCTCTCTCTCTCTCTCTCTTTCTCCCTTCCCCCTCTCTCTCTCCCCTCTCTCTCTCTCTCGCTCCCCCCTCTCCCTCTTTCTATCTCTCTTCACTCTCTCTCTCTCCCCCCCTCTCCCTCTCCCTATCTCTCTTCACTCTCTCTCCCTCTCATCCCGCTCTCCTCCTCTCTCTTCTCCTCCTCCTCCACTCCAGGCTAAGATGTATGGCCTGTGGGACAACCGGGCCGTGAACAATGGCGGGCCAGCGTGCTGGGTTATCTGCCGCGGCTGGAGGGGGGAGGGGCCGCGGGAGAATCGATGTGACCTCTGATACACTGTCATCCAAACTCCCACCCTGCCCACGCCATTCGTCTTGTTGCCCCGGGAAACCGGGTCTGCCGGCTGCCATCCCTCCGCCAGATTACCCCGTGAATCATGGCTGTGGCCACGGGCGCCCGTGTGTGAGAGAGAGAGAGACAGACAGACAGAGAGAGAGAGAGAGAAAGAGAGGTGTGTGTGTGTGTGTGTGTGTGTGTGTGTGTGTGTGTGTCAGCCGGTGAATCATGGTTAAAGCCTTTAGCTGGCTCCTATCTATTTACTCCCGGATGGTAGGCCTTCTATTGGTGTGTGTGTGTGTGTGTGTGTGTGTGTGTGTGTGTGTGAGTCTTAGTGTGTGTGTGTGTGTGTGTGTGTGTGTGTGAGTCTTAGTGTGTGTGTGTGTGTGTGTGTGTGTGAATGGGTGTTTGTGTGTGTGTACCGGGTTCTCGTTTCACTGCAGCAGAATGCTGCTCCTCTCCATCTATGGGGATTCTGTTGGATCGATGGAGTGTAACTCCTGGGTCTTGTACTTCTCTGTGACAGATCACTAATAGCAGCGGGCCATGTGTGTTTTTGTGTTGCTGTGTGGCTCTGACTTCCCTTTGTTTTTTCTTCTGTTTTATTTCCACTTTCTTCTGTTCTATTCTAGTCCCTCCTCTCCTCTCCTACCCTCTTCTCTTCTCTTCTCTTCTCTTCTCTTCTCTTCTCTTCTCTTCTCTTCTCTTCTCTTCTCTTCTCTTCTCTTCTCTTCTCTTCTCTTCTATATGACGTTAATATTCTCTTCTTTCTATGAAATCTATCCTATCCTATCCTATTTGTACTGTTCTTTTCTATACATTCTCTTCTTATGAACTGTGTGTCTGATCTATCCGGTGTGTGTGTGTCTGTGTGTGTGGGTGTGTGTGTTGTGCTCTGATGAACTGTGTGTCTGATCTGCCCTGTGTATGTGTGTGAGTGTGTGTGTGTGTGTGTGTGTGTGTGTGTCTGTTGTGCTCTGATGGACTGTGCATCTGATCCGTTCTGTCTGTGTGTGTGTGTGTGTGTGTGTGTGTGTGTGTGTGTGTGTGTTCTTCCAGAGGAGGCCCAGCTGGCTCTGCCCATGCTGAAGCCCGGCTTCGACAAGCTCCCTCTGGGGGCCCAGGCTCTGCCGCCCGGCTTCCCTGCTCCCTTCCTCTTCGCTGACGGACTCTCCTCTGTGGAGACCCTGCTTACCAACATCCAGGTACAGACACACTCCGACACCCCTCTCTGTGTGTGTGTGTGTGTGTGTGTGTGTGTGTATGACAGTGGTTTTTAATCTGTGTGTATGTCAGAGAATGAGAGAGAGAGAGAGAAAGATGAGTTCATGTCACAGTCTCGAGTTAACATGCGGTGTGGGTGTGTGCGTGCGTGCGGGCGGCGCAGGGCCTGCTGAAGGTTGCCGTTGACAACGCCCGGGTCCAGGAGAAGCACGTGCAGCAGGAGAGGAAGGAGCTGAAAATGGAGCTCTACAGAGAGAGGGAGATCAGGGAGAGCCTGGAGAGGCAGCTCAACTCCGAACTGCACAGCCGAGGTATGGTGTGTGTGTGTGTGTGTGTGTGTCTGTGTGTGTCTGTGCCTGTGCGTGTGTGTGCATGCGTGTGCGTGCCTGTGTGTGTGCATACATCTGTGCGTGCGTGTGTGTGAGTTATAGGCCAGTACTATGGGTTTGCGTGAGTGTGTGATCCCCCCCCCCTCCCCTCACTCCCCGGGTAGTAACTCTAAAAGAAGCCGAGTGCTCTAATCCGCTGTAGTTGGTGAGAGAATTCCCAGCTCCAATTCAGGATCAGAGATGGACCCACCATCTCCTCATTTCAAAACCCTGCCAAGAAATGAAATCAATTAGCTGACGGGGTAACAAACCAGCAGTATGAACACACACACACTCTGATGAGCCATTAACCGGAGATAAAGTGTGTGTGTGTGCGCGCATGTGCGTGCGTGCGTGTGTGTGTGGCGGGAGGTTGTAACACGCGTGTTTGTTAGCGATGCTTGTCAGTCCCCGCGTGAGTCCGGTGCGTCTCTAATGGACAGATGGGGGAGGGTAATGGAGGGCCGTGGCGGCGGCTAGCTCCCTAGCCGAGAGGCCCGCCCGCTGTTCTGTTCTGTCCAGGCCAGGCGACATGGCTGTGGCTCGAGACGAAATGAATGGTATCAAACGGAGTGGGGCGCGTTTGTGTTACAGACGGGTGCTTTTTCAACGCAGGCTCCATTTCCTCATCGCCGAAAGGTTTAAATGGGGCACCTCTTAGTGTGACAGACTGGTTGAGAGAAGAGAAATGAAAGGTTTCGTTCATATGAGAGAGAGGGGAGTGCGTAGCGATAGCACACTGTGGGATGTTAGCTCTAACTGTGGATTGTTTCTCCCACTTTCTTCGACTATCTCCCTCCCTCTCTCCCGTTTCCTCCCTCCCCCAGCCACCATCCACAAGCGTCTGAAGAAGGAGAAGAAGGCCAAGAGGAAACTGCAGGAGGCCCTGGAGTTTGAGTCCAAGCGCCGGGAGCAGGTGGAGCAGGCGCTGAAGCAGGCCACCACCCCCGAGAACCTCCGCCTCAGCCTCAACGGTGAGTGAGGAGCTACTCCGTCTTCACCTCCTCCTCCTCCTCCTCCTCCTCCTTCTCCTCACCCCCTGTTTCCCCAGCTCTATGACTCTCTTTTTATTATATCTCTCTCTACTCTGTCTCTTTCGCCTTATCTTTATTTCTCTCTCTCTCTCTCTCTTCCTCTCTCTCTCGCACACACACACACACACACACACACACACTCTTTCGTTCTTTCGGGCTCGTCCCCCTCAAAGGCCGGTGGCCGCTGTTTTCCTGTTCCCCTTTATCTGACCAATGAGACCGTCCTTTATCTGACCAATGAGACCGTCCTTTCACTGGCCAGTGACTAGTCTCCTCCTCCTCCTCCCTCTTCCCTTTGTTTTTACTCCTCCTTCTGGTCCTCTTCTCCATCCACCTTTCCCCTCTCCTCTCCTCTCTCTCTCCGTCCCGGTGCCTCCCTTTCTCTCTCATTCACCCGTTCAATCCTATTTCCTCTAATCACTTTCCTCTCTGGCTTCCTGATGTTTTGATTCGGGTCGTCGCCGGCGACGGGGCGTTATCACCGCCGGCAACATTAGCCTCGCGGCCCAGAGAGGAAATGGAGACAGATATGATCATAAACGTTCCTAAACGCTAACGCTTAGCAACTGAACGCTGCTTTCATAGCTCCTCATTCCAGCTGGTTATTTATGAATATCTTACCACGGGGAGGGAATAAGGGGGGGGGGGGGTTGAGATAGAGATAGAGAGAGAGAGAGAGAGAGAGAGAGAGAGAGAGAGAGAGAGAGAGAGAGAGAGAGAGAGAGAGAGAGAGAGAGAGAGAGAGAACAAGGGAGAAAGGAGAATGAGGAAGAGAGAGAGAGAGAGAGAGGAAAGAGAGAGAGAGAGAGAGAGAGACAGAAATATAGGGTGAGCAAGATGTGAACACGGAATCAAGTGCACGGTAAACATCTGCAAACATTTTCGAGGGCAGAGCAATTATTTCCCCGGCTGATTAAACATGAATTTATTAGAGAAATACATTAGAGTTCCTTTCTTCTGACTGGCCGCTAATACAACGGCTGTGTGAACCGTTCCACACTCGCTTTGCTCACCAACCAATCTGATCAGCTCGCTTCCGTTCGAGCTCAGCGCACACACAAACAAACGCACACTCAACAACACACGCAACGACACACTAACCGTAGTCCGTAAATACGTCCTCAGCGTGGGCCTGGATTCTGGAAGTAATACCTTACTGTAAAGGAGTTGAATCGGTGACACAGACGTAATGTTGCATTATAGAGACCTACTCGTATTGTTGAGACGGTAGGTTTCATAATGTGGTTGTTGTATAATAATACATACTAGTATTATTGACACTGTAGGTTTCATAGTGAGGTTGCTATATAATAATACACATATACATGTATTATTGAGACTGTTGGTGGTTATTGTTCTAGTATTGTTGGTTTCATAATGGAGTTCTAACATGGTGGTGGTTATTGTTCTAGTATTGTTGGTTTCATAATGGAGTTCTAACATGGTGGTAGTTATTGTTCTAGTATTGTTGGTTTCATGGTGGCCTTCTAACATGGTTGTGGTTATTGTTCTAGTATTGTTGGTTTCATAATAGAGTTCTAACATGGTGGTGGTTATTGTTCTAGTATTGTTGGTTTCATAATGGAGTTCTAACATGGTGGTGGTTGTTGTTCCTGTGTTTCAGAGGCTGTGATACCAGAAGCCGAACCCGAACACAACGGCAACAACCAGCAGGAGAACTCTGTCCTACCAGGTGAGACACACACACACAAACTTTATCTTTACCTCTGTCATGGTCCTGAGACAAGTCCGTATTTCCTTCCTGCACCCTTCTTGTTTCTCCTCCGCCCCCCTATGGTTTCCCTTTCCCCATGCCTCCACCACCCCCCACCCCCCTCAT
>CM030177.1:13728639-13822925 GCA_017639675.1 Aplochiton taeniatus
TTGGCCTAATGTCTGCCATCCGTCTCGCTCTAGCCACAGAGTGCTCGTCTTTTGGGCAAAGGTCCAGAGGACGGTCCTGCTCCTGGCGGTGGTGGAGGGAGAGTCCGTCCAGAGCCCGTTATGAGTGACAGAGCAGAACAGGGGGGCACAGCAGAGGTTAAATATCAGTTATAGGCCAGCTCCCTGACCACCGGTTATCCCTTATAACCGTCAAGCCATCATCAATCTGTGTTTCAGCATTAAGAGGAAGTTAGCCCTTGCTGTATGGACAGTATGTCATGAGCTAGGGAAGGATTTCAGACCCAAACGCAGATAGCTTCAAAAGAGGTATATTTAATAAAGGCACTCACAAAACACAGGAAGCAAGTAACAGCATGCAATGCTGACACAAAGGGACAACCAACAACCAGAACTTAAATACAAAAGGGTGAGCAATAATTAACCAATAAGCAAACCGAAACAAGACAAGAGGCAGGTGCAAACAATAATCTAATCAGGCCCAAAGGGCCAGGCCGTGACAGTAGGATGGAGACCAAATCCATTTTAATATCATTTTCCCAATGGTGCAACAGCATGGAGTCCCACATGCTTTTAGAATCTCTACGAACACATTTTTGAATGATGAGTCCAGGGTAACGGTGTAATTCTTACTGACTTCATGTGTTTTTTAGGTCAAGAGGCTAAGATGTCATACTTGAGGAATTGACATTCCTACCCTTCAGCTCAGTTAGCTGTAACAGCCTTTCTGTTTTCTCCAGGCTCCTGCTTACGTGGAGATAAGGGTTGAGTCTGAGTGTGAGCCTCACTCCCCAAACAGCTCTCAGGTCAGATCACTATTCCTCCAAGGGCAAAGGTCAGGCTGCCGAAGCACAGTCAGTTGACCAGAGAAAACACCCCCCCAACACGGAATTAGAGAGCAGCTCTGAAGAGACCCTCGCTGCCGCGTGCTAACACACACACACAGTCACACACATAGCCACTCTCTCTCTCTCTCTCTCTCTCTCTCTCTCTCTCTCTCTACCTTTGTCTCTTTCCTGTTTTCTCTCTCTCTCTCTCACACACACACACACACAAACACAGAGACACCCACGTACACACGCGCACACACTTATCCATTACGCTAGAAACCTAATTACCTTGCGCTCCACTCCCAAGTTGGACTTCACAGTTTTGCAAGCTTAGCACTGACACCTGATTTCATTAGCTTTGATCGCCCTCGCCCCCACCCTCCACACCTCACCACTGGGCCTAAAAGCCTTTTACTCTTTCTCAGGTTGCTGCGTCGGCCTGTTAGAACACGAGCGCTCGTGCGCGCGCGCGCCGGCACGTGACACGGCGCGACCCGCCGCCGTACTCCCAATCAGGATGAGTGGGAACGGCAACAGGAAAAGTGCTTAATACAGAAAGAGGAGGTGACATCACTTCACAAGCCGATTACCAGGCCGAGAGAGAGAGAGAGAGAGAGAGAGAGAGAGAGAGAGAGAGAGAGAGAGAGAGAGAGAGAGAGAGAGAGAGAGAGAGAGAGAGAGAGAGAGAGAGAGCGAGGGGGGGGTGAAAGAGAGAGAGGAGATTGACAGGGGTTTGGAGCGATAGCGAGAGGTGGAGGTAAAAAAATAAAATTGAGAGAGAGTGAGAGGGGCGGTGGGGTGGGGGGCTGGGGGGGGGGGGTGTTGGAGACGAGAGTGCGGAAGGGGGTGACATAAGGGCTCCGAGTAATCAAGGACAGGGGCCAGGAAAGGATGAAAAGACGGATAAATGGCTGGAAGGATGGATGAAGGAGGACCTCATACGCTAAGAGGTGTCGCTAATCCATATTGTCCTGTCCTCCGCTGGCCCTTGCTTCACTTTAAGGGAGACCAAGTTGCGCGGGCACACACTCACCCCGGGGAAGGTTTCCCAGCGTCCGAGAAGTGCTTGTCCGTTCCGTTCCGGCGGGATGAAAGTTTTCCGCGGGAAAGTTGTCCTCCCGGGTTCGCCGCTTCACGGAACGGTGCTGAATCCACGTTCAGGAAACGTCTCTGGTTTCTTTAAAATATGGAGCTGGCCGTGACCTCAGAACCGCCGACTTTAACCAAACAACTCTTTGTGCACGCGCTCTCTCTCTCTCTCTCTCTCTCTCACACACACACATATACACATGCACACAAATACATAAACAGAGAGAGACCAAATGAGACCCATGGGTACCATTCATTTCCAAAGTTTGCCGCTCACTAATTGGCAGTCCAGTAAAGGGAGTGAGGGTGGAGGTAGAGAGGTAGCTTTATGATGGTCCCAGGCCACTGGTAATTAGACTGTTTGCAGAGGATGCAGAATGGAATGGGGCCACAGGGCCACGGCAATGTTAAGTATGGATGCAGATTTGGTGTATGGGTGTGTGTGTGTGTGTGTGTGTGTGTGTGTGTGTGTGTTTTTACTCTTGCGGGTGGGGAGCGGTCGGTTCTTTGGCTGCTGAAAGGTGCAATACAGCCATGTCTTAAGTGCGGAAGTCTGCCCGGGACGAAGTTAAGAGGGAGTCCTCACGTGAAAATGGCGTCAGCCACGTCAGGGTGGGCTACCTAGGGAATCGGGCATGTTTATACATTAGAATGCAGGTGGGTCTGACAGACAGCTGTTCCTCCGTGATCCTGATCTGGCTTTCTCTCGTTGGCGACCGAACACTCTGGGATTGATAACCCGTGGCGTTCCTGAATCGCATTTGATTCCTGCAGCGGCTTCCAAAAGCCATTTTCTCCTCCTCAACGTCATTGAGGCTTTCTGTGGAGCCTATAGTGCAAAGTGTTCACGGCTGAAACATGTTCATATTGTCTGTTTCACATACCATAATAATAATGTACATCTATCTAGCCAAGCCTAATTTACAGCATGTTTAAATCTTTTGTATCGTGATATTGGCGTTACATTTTAATTTAGCAAAAAGGATCGATCACTGTGCGAACCAAAAGTCAAACCTTTGTTTCTATTTGTCGAATGGTTTTATGGGATCCATTTTGTTTTCTCCCTGATGTCGAGTGGGTGGAGGTGAAAGGACGGAACTAATCCTCTTCAATCCTGTGTGCTTTGCCCTCCCAGAGAACAGACCTTACACCAAGCCTCCCATTATGTATTGAAGGACCTCCAGGCCTCCGGCCCAGCCCAGGGCAGCCCCCGCTGGACTCACCCCACAGCCAGGCCCCCGCGACAGGGGGGGAGGGGGGGGGGAGGAAGACGGCACTGCCAGAGAGGGAGGAAGAAAAGATTCTCTGACTATGTACAGGACTGCAAAAAAGAGAGAGAGCCTGGAGGGGGGGTGTCTCAGAGAGACGCCCTCTCAACTACTTGTACAAAATCCTTATATTTTACTCATTTTATTTGACTCTTTCTGTTCCTTTCCTTCTTTGAGAAAGCATAAAAACTAAAATGAAAGGACTGTTGAAAAAAAAAAAAAGGATAGGGCCGTTGTTGGGTTTGTCTCCTCTTCCCCTGAAGCACATACTGAAGTCTCTTCACAAACCTTCTCCCCCACCTTCTATTGCTCTCCAGGCTGGTTCTCTTCTTGATAGTATATTTGTTAATTCATTATCATTATTGTTGCTGTTATTATTGTTATATTATTATTATTATTATTATTATTATTATTATTGTTGTTATTATTATTATTAGTTGTCGTTGCTGTTGTTGATTACTCCCACACAATGATCCGAGTGTTTTAATAGCACAAGGCGAAGAATGAGTCCGGATAGAAAAGTGTTTTGAATCTCTTCTTGTGTATTGTTGAGACAGACTATGGTGATCCTCCTCATTCCGACATTGATGCTATATTCCCTCGTTATTGGTTTAACTCAAAGGACTGAAATCGTTTTGGAACTTTTTCCTCTTCTGTGTTATTTTTTTAAATTTTATTTTGTGTGTGTGTGTGCTATTTCTTTTTAACGTTTTGTGAGACGGTGAAGTCTTTAACGATTCTATTCTGCTGTTATTTTAGTGTCAGGTGACTGCGGAAAATGTCTTCTACCAAAAACCGACGTTGCTTTCTTCGATATATTTAAGTTTTATATGAGGAGAGATAAAGGGACTGAGAGAGGTGGGACAGACAATAGCAACTGAGACGATGATAGAATACAGTTCATGTAATATTGACCTTTCCCCTCCCAGTAATGGTGGCTCTGTTTCGTGTTCAGTTGACTTGTTTTCTTGCTGTTGAAGACACCGTTCCACAGTTCTCTCTTCTGCCCGCGTACCCTTCCCCTCCGCTCCCATTGTTTTTTAAAAACCTGTAAAGATGCTTTAGCGTTTGCTATTCTCACTTCCTTATAAAGTCGATACATTTTTAGTGAAAAGTTTAAACAAAAAAAAAAAAAAACGTGAAAACTAAAAGTTAAATGGAATACCCTGACGCACACTTGATGCAGCATGCATGTAGATACAACACTGGTTTAAAAATGAAATGAAAAAGAAAAAAAGAGATTCAAAAGTTACTTGCTGGTTTTAAAAAAAATGCTGCCAATTGAAATCTATTTTTTACGAGTTTTGGGACTTTGATGACAACAATATGACGATGACCAGGCAGCTAGATTGTTGACCTTGTTTTATTGATGATAATAATCCTCAGCCTTGCTCACAACACTGAAAAATAAAACTGACTTCTCGACATTGGGCTCCACAGACTTTTTTTCAAAGAAATGTTTTCGGGGATGTCTGGTTTGCTGGTTGTCGATCCACAGTCATTCGTGTACAGAGGCTTTCTTGGAAGATATCAATCCCGCTCTTTTATTTTTGCAAAATTTCAGTGGATGTCAAAATGGGGAAGACAAGTGCTTGACTGTGTTCAGTGTGTGGGGAGTGAGTTTCAAAGCTACAATACGGGGGTTAAACCGTCCTTCTGAGCCTTCCACCATCACACAAAGGGTGCAGCCAGGTTACAGACAATAATATCACTAAGAAAATATTGCCAACATAGGAACCAACGCTCAATTGTTATTTCACAAAGGTCTCTGGCCAAACTGTGGTAGCCACCTGCTCTCTCCCACCCGCTCAAATCAGTAAATGAGAACGTTTTTTCATTTTTGTATTTATTTTAAAGGTTGAGGGTGGAGTGGGCTGAGAACGACGAGAGGGGGTGAGAGGGTGGAGCAGGACGGGGTGAGGAGATATTTCACTCTTCAATTAGCAAGAGGGCTTTTGATGTTCCCCTGCCTGCCCCTCCCCTCCCCGCCGCCCCGACATAGAACAGTGGATGCTTCATTAATGACTGTCCATGTCTGAAATGAAAAGACTGTAGCGATGGAGGGGCTATTTGATCAGGGAAATTAAAATGGTGAGGAAATTTGCATTAATTTCATTATAAAACAGAAGCTATGATTAGGACTAACTAGAAAGAGAGGGACGATGGGAGAGGGGAAGGGGGGGGATGGGGGGGGGGAAAGAAAGAGTCTCGACCTTGACTTTTTTGGGGGGCCAGCAGGTGTAACTCTTTCTTCTTCATTAACCCTCCACCTCCTTTCTGTCCTCCGCCATTCAGTCTTTTCCAGCGGCTGTGTTCCCGAAACACTGATGGGGGCAGGGCGGATGGAGAGGTTCTGCTGGGCGGGAACATGGCGTGGTACAGGGGAACATTCTGGACCATTAACGCTTCCATCCACAGGATTAGTGCAGCCGCTCATCCACTAGACCAGGTCAGGGGCGTTCCCTGATGAGGCCTGGCATGGAAGTGAGGTTAGCTACGGACAGACCTGTACGTATGAACAGGAAATGTGGCCAAAGTCAGCTCATGGTCTTCCCTGGCCATTTTGGAAAATCTGCCATCAATCTTTGAAGGCTGTCACCTCTCCAAGGGGCGACGTGTAATACAGGCGAACACAATGGGATGAAGCGGAAGAGGGACAATACGCCTGGGATCCCTTTGAAATGTGGGAAGAAGCTAATTGGACCAATCAGAGCAGCCGCACGTCTCGGACACAGGTCCACTTCCTGGTCCCCGTACCGTTGACCTCCTGTCTATTAAAACGACACATGAATAGTCTGCTAAGTGTAACCTTTGACAGTAGATATGAAACCTTTACAAAAAATTATTATTATTATTATTATTAACATTAGATAAAGACCTTCACCAACCATTATGCTGGCTGGAGGCTGGTAGAGGCACAATACACTGGACACAAACTAAATGTCACATATCTGGGGGTAGTAGACGAGTGATTGTGTTAAGGAAGACATTTAAATGACTGTCAAACTGTTATTTAATCTTGCGATGTGAAAGGTCGGTCCCAAGAAAACTACTCAGTGGAGGACTTTGTCTTTGTTTCAGACATGCTGAAAGGAAACCGATGGAATGGGCTGAGCTAAATCAAATCAAATGAAATCAAATCCAATGCATTTGCATAGCACATTTCATACACAAAGGCAATTCAATGTGCTTCACACAAAGCAAACAGAAACATACCAGACACAAAATAGCTCTATATCAAAAGGTTTGTATCGGGGAGAAAGGAACATCAGTTCTGATAAGCAGACTTTTCTGCCCTCCCCCCCAAAATAGTCTATAGGTATTATCCGCAGGCAGGCTGTACAACAAACTCACCACTGGGGGGGGGGGGGGGGGGGGCTGCAGCCCCACTGTGGGCACCGCGGGCTGGCAGAGGAACGGCTCGCCGTGGACTCCGCCTACTGGGTGTCCTCTCCTCGAAGCACCACCTGCAGACCTCATTACAACACACACTGGGAGCTTCATTACGGAGAGCGGCGCAGGTTAGAAAACACACGTGCGCGTGCGCTCACACACACCACACGCCCGCTCCCACGTACACACGGGGAATTTCATCCGACGCAGCACAGCCCTAATAGCTGTCTGGGTGTGCGAAGGGGGCTTTAAAAGAGAGAACCGTTGTCTAGGAAGGTCTCCTTTATAGCTCAGTAGCCCCGGGCCTCGTAAAGACACAGTGCGAAGTTTCACCCAAAGCCCTTCCATCTGGCACTGCGGACAAAAGGCAGGACGCCGAAGGCGCTGCGGAGGGATCCAGGATGGCTGCTTCCAGGGTCCTAACGAGGCCGGTCTGTTTACCGCTGTTTGTTTATTCGCGGCCACCCCACCGACATCCTGGTGCTGATGGGTTGCAGATTGGAGCAGAGGGAAACAAAGAGGCGTTGGACTGCTTCATAACGATGACCTCTGTTAAGTACTTCAAATTCTGGGGTTGGGGGGGGGGGGGGGGGGGGGCACCTTCCAACTGAGGGTGTAAGAAGGAGTAAGCTCTGCCCCCCTCCAAACCGCTGTGGTCCCGTGTCGCTCGCGGGGAAGCCAGGCGTAGCGACGGTAGGGTAGCGACGGGCAACCGAAAAGGGCAGATATATTTACCACAGCATTCATAACGTCAACATACATAAGGCACGGAGAGGGTAGGTGCCGGCACAGCGGCGCACCAACCAACGGCATCAAAATCTATCTGTCTGGACTGTTGAAGCAGGTGTGTGTGTCGGTGTGTGTGTGTGTGTGTGTGTGTGTGTGTGTGTGTGTGTGAGGCCCCTCTCCGTTCCCACTTAATCTGACTGTTGAAATTCTATTGAGGAGAGGTGAGGAAGGCAAAGGCCAGCAGAAAGCGTGCTAATTTTACCTGTGATCCAGTCCGGGCTATTTTTACTGGGTCAGCTCTCGCATGGGGACCGTATCTAATGAAGCGTGCCGTCAGAACTGGGCTACGACACAGCGGGTAAATGTCAGGCCGTATCTAGCCACTCTCACAGGCATAAATCACACACACCTTCACGAAGCGCAAGCTCATGCACGCGCACGCGCGCGCGCACACACACACACACACACACACACACACACACACACACACACAGGATGAAAACTGTTGAAAGAGTTTTTGGGCAGGGGGGAAACACACACAGACATGACACACGCACGTGTCATCCACGAGTTGGAGAGGGGACAGGGGAAAAGAGTTTGACCTTTCTCCATTTTTTTTTGCCTTTGCCTTTGCTTGCAGAAATGATAGCAACCTAAACACTGAGCTATACCCGCCAGTGATGAAGGGGCCAGGGGGGCCTGGAACCTCGCCAAACACAATATTTGTCCTTGTGAGTTTATGTTGCACATTTTATTGGGGTTTCAATTTACAGAGAGTTTGCTATACACAGTAGCTCATGTTTTACACAGTAGGCGTGTGTGTGTGTGTGTGTGTGTGTGTGTGTGTGTGTGTGTGTGTGTGTGTGTGTGTGTGTGTGTGTGTGTGTGTGTGTGTGTGTGTGTGTGTTTCTGTCTCTTCTCTGTTTCAACGGGTGTCCCCCTCTGTCTCCCTGACTGCACCATGGGGACCCGGGGCGGTAAACATACTGGGGAACCACTTTGCCCCCCCTACCCCTCCCCTATCTCTCTCTCTCTCTCCCTCTCCCCCTTTCCTCTGACGGTTCTCTATTCCCACAAAGAGCTGAGGTGGCGGGACGGCGTCGTTGGAGCGGCCCGAGGTTCCCCGCCGCGCCGCGCGCCCAGCTGTCACGCCGTGATGAATGGTATCATCAGGACCAAAGCAAACAGCGGCGCGTCCCCCCACCAGCCTTCCCGCCGTATTAACACCTTTATTTATCCCCGCTCCGCCACGCTGTAAATAGGCAGCTCTCGCAGCCACCGCCACGGGGCCAGATGTCTGCCGGCGATAACACTGTGGTCAGCAGAGACAAGAGAGAGAGAGAGAGAGAGAGAGAGAGAGAGAGAGAGAGAGTGGTGGAGGGAAAGAGAGAGAGCGAGTGATAGAGTGTGTGAGAGAGAGAAGGAGTGAGAAGGGAGAGAAGGGAGAAGGGAGAGGCGGGGAGCGGGAGCTGGATGTCTGATTGGTATCCTACAGACGACCCGGCTGACAGCTTGGCTCACTAGTAGACCAGAGGGGCTACCAGACCAGTAAAGAGTCCGGTCGGAACGATAGAGCTAGATAGAACGGAACGATGGGACTGAAACCAGCGTGGCATGTTTGGGGGAGGGCTAAACGAAACTGGCCTCTTTAGCTCCGGGTTCTCTCTCCGACATAGGTGGGGGGGGGTGGAATGTTGAGGGCCCGTGAGCGGGAGCAGCTGCAGATGAAAGGACGGGAGGTTCGGATCCGATTGGCCCGCTCTGTGATCTCGGGGACGGAAACGTCCTGTGACACGTTGCTTCTGTTGTTGTTGCTGTTGTTGTTGTTGTTGTTGTTTTTGTTGGCGCGCTTTGTTGGTGTCGCAAGGACGCCTGCCACTAAACAGCCGAGTGTGTTGCCTGTGTTTCAGTGTGTGTGCGTGCGTGCGTGCGTGCGTGTGCCGAGAGAAACAAGAAAGGGTTGTCGCGTGCGTGTGTGTGTGCACGGATGTCACCACCCTATCGTGTGTGTGTGGGCGCGGGTGGATACAGGGGGTTGGGCCCCAATGTAATTAGCGCATGGCATATGCCAGGGTTGTCAGGCTGAGTTTCAGCGGCGTTGGTAAACGCTGCTCTACCATCTGTCCCAGAGGAGGGGCTAGCCACGGACACACACACACACACACACACACACACACGCGCACACACACACACACACACACACACACGCATACACACACACACACACAGCAGGTGGGCGGGCGGACAGCGGCTGCCACACCTCATCACTACTTGGCTGAGGATCTCTCCAGGTGCCCTCGACAATGCTCTCTTTGATGAGGCGTAAAGTTACGCTAGCTCGCAGGGGACAAAGTGTTCCGTGGCTCTATACGGCAGCAATCTAGAGCGAAGCACGTCAAAACTTTACACAACAGGAGGGGTAAAAAGTTACTGTAGGACCAACCAGGCTATATCACATATTGTTTATTATAGGTATAAAACATGAAGTGCAGGACGTCACATGACAATATGTTGTCACAACGGAGGCTTCTGGTAGGTGGAAAAGGCTTGATGGGTGGGCTCTGTGTCATAATCATCACACTTTGGAAACATCCGTTTGATCACTTGGGACTCAATCCATATATCAGGCTACTGTGTTTCCCTGAAACGTATACACTAAAAGACAGCATGGCACTGAGACAGGAAACCCAATCTCTGTCAGCGTGCGGAACTGTTATTTGCTGTTTGCTGTGTGTTGACAAGATTCCAGAATGTTCTACATATCAGTGACCCCCAGCTCCCACATTTCGCTCCCTGTTTTCCCTTCCCGGCCTTGCCTAAAGTGCATCCCTTTCCCTCTCTCTTTCCCTCAAATCTATTTCCCAAGCCCTCCTATCCCATTCGCTAAGCAGCCCTCTCAACTCTTCTTCTCCTCCTCTCTGTAATCTTACCACCTCTGCCTCCTCTCCTTTCTGGTCTTCTCGTGTCCTTTCCCAAACATCCCTCGCTTGTCTCTTGTCCGCCCCCCCCCCCTCTTTACCTCCCCGGTTGACCGCAAGGCCGTCACTCCGTTTTCCAGAAACCTTCCCGCCATCGGGCTAATTATGGAAAACACATTAGACCTCTCCGCTACTTTCTCACGGCATGTGCTGTATAAAAAGACGCAATGTGTTTTGAGGGGGGGAGGAGGAGAAAAGAGGGGGATGAAGAATGGAGGACATCCAGAGCTCTCTTTCTTTTTGGCATGGGAGGAAGGGGAAAGGGTGAAGGAAAGGGGGAGGAAAGGGGGAGGGAGGGGGGCAAGTGAAGACGTGAGGAGCTCATATTTGGCTTAAGAACAACTTCCTGTTTCAAAGAACAAGCCAAAGGAGTGTATGAGCAGCCATTCTAAGAATAGTCCGTATCTACGTCACAATAAATGTTTTTGAAAAAGGTTATTTGAAGAATTGAAGAGGGGGGAAAAGATTCTCACTAAACAAGGCCATTTCAGTCAGTCTAAAATGTGAGACATCTCCCTAGAGATGTCCTCGTTACAGGAGACATGATCCAAAATGAACCGAGCGAGCTAATGCAGGACATCCACAAAACAACTACTTCAGTCTAGCATGGACCCTAGAGACCTGTCTGCAGTAACCTCTGTAGCTTAGCTCTGGCCTGTTGTCTTGTTTAACAGTAACCTCTGTAGCTTAGCTCTGGCCTGTAGTCTTGTTTAACAGTAACCTCTGTAGCTTAGCTCTGGCCTGTAGTCTTGTTTAACAGTAACCTCTACAGCTTAGCTCTGGCCTGTAGTCTTGTTTAACAGTAACCTCTGTAACTTAGCTCTGGCCAGTAGTCTTGTTTAACAGTGACCTCTGTAGCCTAGCCGTGACCTTTGGTCCGGTTTAACAGTAACTTGGCTGTTGCCAAGATTAGACCCCAAGCCTTCCTCAAAAATTCCGGGTTATCGGAAACAACTGACTTCATCCTGTGGTCATGTATTTCCGGGCCCTTCTAAATGCATGGGTATATTTTCAATACAAAGCATTCTGCAGCGCTAGGCTGTGTTGTCTTTGAGCTCATTTCAGCACTCACATTCCAGACTTACAGACTATTATTCTTGCACATGTTTAGTTTGAGCTTACCATTGGACTTTTTATGCCACTCTCTCGGAGTGGGCACTGGGTAGAGGCTGTCCAACAGCAATCCTTTGGTGATGGATTGGAATGTTATGATAACATTGTCTCTCTCATCCTAAATGTGGAGCAGACACTGATAAGAACGTGCAGCTAGCTCCCGTACGTGTAAATATAACACACCGCCTCGTCCCTAAATCAAATATTATCCTTACTGTACTTCAATCACTCGGTTTCCTGCGCAGAATTAAAACCCACCCAAAATTGACAAACATGCAAACATACAAACACATGTTTATGTAAAAACAACAGGAAAATCCTTTACTGAGTTATGGGAATCCAATGGTTGGTCGTGTCCTTCTATGAAGGGAAATGTGCTGTTTCAAAAATGAGGAACCAGAAATGTGCTGTTTCAAAAATTAGGTAGCAGCTTAGCGAAGTATGAAAGAGGACCGTTTGATTCAGTTTGGGGAAGAAGCAGGCCCCATATCCCCACACCATAACTCTCTCTTAGGAGACACGCATCCCATGATATCTTCACCTTCTCTTGTCTACGGGGGTCCAACAGACGGCATGAAGCTCTTTAACACCGGAGGAGCACCGGCCCCCGGTCCCCTGTCCCTCTGAGGCGTGCGCAGCCGCTGGTGGAGGCCCACCTCGCGCTGGGTGTTGTGTCAGTGCCCCGTGGGATGTTGTGTTGTTCTTCCTCCGCTCCTCACCGTCGGACTAATTAGGGTTGAGCGAGGTGCGCGGAGGATTAATAAGCAGCAAACAGGCAGTAAAACCCCGAACAATCAGCGGCCTGCCAGACAGAGCAGCAGCCGCGGCGCTTTGAAGTGCCCTCTGACTGCTTTTACTGTACACATTCCCCTAACTAGACTCCATAGGAGCCCTCGCTCTGCCTCCCCGACACCGGACGCTTTGAAGTGGAGGAGGCCGGACAGACGGAGCGAAAGAGAAGGAGGTGGTTTGGGAGAGGGGGGGTTTAGGAGGTTGGGGGGGGGGGGGGGGGGACTATTTGTTTATAGTGCAGACAGAGTTATTTACGCTATATAAACAACATTAACAACATCAACAATGCAACAACACAACAGAGCGGGTTGCTAGGCGGGATGGGGGGGGGGGGGGGGGGGGGGGGGCGTGGAGGAAAGGCAGGCGTGCAGAGTTTTGTCAGTCGCTACCTTTAATGTCTGACGGGGGAGTGGAGTGCGGAGCTGGCAGCGACAAGCAGGGGACGCTTAGACACCACCATCAAGGAGGACACACGCACACACATTCATGGCGATGCTACCTAGTGCGAGCTGAGCTATGAGAACGCTGATAAACTCCAACGACATAGGCTTGATCTCATGGGCCCCGCAGCCATAAACTAGGCACTTCACATTTTCTCTCTGATATAGGAAGATGCTGGAAGGAGGAGGCAAGGGCCGAGAATAGCCCCTCTCCTTCCTTCCTTGCCCCCTCCCTCCGTTCTCCCCCTGCTCTTAGCCGGTTCTGTCATTCCAGGAGAAAGTGACACCAACAAACGAGGGGAGACGTTAATTTTGCTCGGCAACTAAAAGCCCTGAGTAAAGGTCATCCATTCATAATGGGCTGAACGAGGGGCTGTGGGGCACACCGCCGTCCGACCCAACAACACGTTACGCCACGCCTCGAAGGACACGTCTTTTGTTATCGCTGCTAATTACCCATGATGCCGTGCTCTCGATCTCGCCGTCTCGGTCGACGGACGCGGATCCATGGCTCAAAGCAGAAACGGGCCATAGTGTAGTTCCCTGAGTGGCCTTTTATCAGGGAAGCAGGTTAAGAGAACAGTCATGATCCCTCACAGTTTTGAATTGAGGTCGTCGAGATGTTTATTTCAACCGTGACATTCTTAATGTATCGTCGTTTGTAGGTGTACTTCTTCTACCAACACATCATGTGTTGTGTGCCTTATTTTTTATTCTATATGGCTGGGGATGAAGTGTTCCGCTTCTGTTACTTATTTCCCCATACTACACAATTCACGTAGCTTTACTTGCAGCCTTGCTGCATTTGTTCACCATTCCCGTAACACCTGTAATAAGTGTGCAAACAACTTGCAGTTTAAAAGCTGTGTGGTGAACTGATGGACTAACCAGTTGGCTGATTGACTGACTGAGTGTTCGACTTTAGGGTTAGTTACATGCCGGCTGTAGAGGGGTCTATCTGACTGATTAGTTGAGATCAGCTGACTGGCTGGCTGGCTGACTGACTGACTGACTGCCTGAGTGTCGACTGTAGGGTTAGTTACATGCCGGCTATAGAGGGGTCTGTCTAACTGATTAGTCGAGATTAGCCGACTGACTGACTGACTGACTGACTGACTGACTTTTGATGGCTGGTTACATGCCAGGTGGAGAAGTCTCTGTCAGACTGATTAGTATTGGTCAGCTGACTGACTGCAGGACTAACTTACTGGCTAACTTAACGCCTAGTTAGCCGGACAGCTGGCTGACTAATTCACTGGTCGGCTGACTGGTTGGTCACAGGCTGACTGGTTCACTGCCTTCTGTTAAAAAATTCACCATGCGGAGAGCAGAAAGTGTGTGTTCAGCAGTGGCTTGGGGACAGGATAAAAGCTCCTGCAGCACATGTCACCAGCACAGCACAGAACAGTGTCGGCTGTGATGAATCTGTCTTAAATAAGTTATTTTATAGCTTTAGAGAAAAGGGCCAAGTGGCCAACAAGGTCTCCTGAAATGGCCAAACAGCTATATAGCAAGCACGAGCTGTTATTGTAAAAACCAATGACTACTGTGATATAAATATGGACCACTCAGCGAAGTGTGTGTGCCTGTGAGTTTGTGTACTGTGTGTGTGTGTGTGTGTGTATTTGAGAGAGAGACAGAAAGTGGTAGAAAGAAACAGATAGAGAGAAAGAGTGGATGTGGGATAGGGGGTTGGGGGGCGCAGGGATATAACTGTGAGAAGAGAATGTCAGATCAGCGAACTGTATCGCAAATTTGTGCCTTTGTGTGTGTGTGTGTGTGTGTGTGTGTGTCTTGTTACGTGAATAATTCAACAGTACCTGACTAAAAGAACATCCCTTTGTTTTGTAAAACCAAATGTCCTTTTCAATTCTATTTCCTCTCCCTCCACTGGCTGCAACCCTTTTAAAGAAATGATACACACATTGATGCATACTCACAAACACACACACACACACACACGCACACACACACACACACACACACACACACACACACACACACACACACACACACACACACACACACACACACACACACACACACACACAAACAGAAGTATACTCTCTCGAACACTCAAAGACATAGTGGTAAACTCTGTCTGTCTGTCTTTCTGCCTGTCTGTCTGTCGGCCAGTAATTAGAGTTAATTTACTTCTCATCAGATTCCCAACGTTAAAAATATCATAAACATTAGAATATGGCATAGGCTATTGTGTTTGTGCAGTGGCACTGATTGTATTGTAGTACAGACCCCCACCCTGGACCTTTAACAGATCAGTCAGGCAAAGAGATGTAGTGTTTGATATTTCCAACTCACAACATATGTTTATTTTTATGAAGTAAATAACTGGTTTCTTTAATTACCTTGAGAGATATCTTCTTTTTGGTTTAACCAAATCTCTTTGTTCAGATAAATAACAGTTTTCAAAGAAAGCTTGAAAATGAGACCAGCTATTGGCATCACTGTAAAGATGTGGGCCAACTGCCAGGTATTCAGATGGCTTGCTGTTCCCATGCAATCTACAGATTAGAAACATCTCCTGAATTACAATGACACGCCACAAAATAAAATGAATGCAGTATTTTCATTAAAAGAATTGAGACTCTTAATGTTTCACTATCCATTAGGTGTGGGAGTGGGGGGTGGAGTAGGTGCCATGATGCCCGTGTCAGGTACAGCTTTTAGGCAAATACACAACATCACACACACTGCAACGGGGGCTTCGTGCAATTCAATCATCTGCTGGCTCGGACAGGGACGGGAAGGCAGCTTAGAAATAGGAATCTTCGAGGATAAAAGTGAGTGCTGGATGTGGCAAAAATCCTTTAGTGTCAAATAAAATTGGTCCAACTATTGGTCAGGGTGTTAAAGGCTGTAGATTATCGTGCCAACTTTGTCGTTTGACTGAAAAATAAAGAGCAGATGCCAGATTAATAATATTAACTCGCGTAACCATGGACTAAAACGGAAATCGTCAAGCGAAAAGGCTACTCAAGCAGATGCAGGTCTCGTGTCTGATATTAAAAGGGGGATTCGAATTAGCCTAATGTTATATGCATGCAGTTTTGAATAGGAGACAAGAAACTAACGGATACAGACTCCAGCTTGTATAGGCAATCGTTAGAGGCTAAAGCAAGAAAAAATGCTTTAACCTGTCTATTTATTGAACCTGTTGAAGATTAAGTACTATGTTTCTTTTTTAAACCTGCATTAAGACCATCAGATGCGGTGTTATTTTCCATCTTGAGACAACTGTATCCCCAAACAAACCATTTATCCTAATTAGGAAGCCTAGTCTGATTAGACCCGTATAACCTTGAGATAAAAGCATGAGGCTTAATTAAGAAAACGAATTGTTTAAAGATACAACGTACTCTATTTAACGTTCACTGTAAATTTTACCATAGATACATTTTTATTTGAAAGCTTATGGACTATTAGACTGGATAGGCCCAAGTTTAGTTAAGCTATTCAAATGGAAATACTTTAAAATATTGAAGTCATAAAAAATAAGGGGCATAAGTTTTATTGAGTTATTTTCCCTTTTTCATTTTCTCCTGTGTTGTTTGAGCACGTGCACCTTGTGGCCAGATGTTCATTATCAGACCGGAGGAAAGAGATTAGCCTATAGTATGCGGGCCCCGCTGGGAAAGGGACCGAGAGAGGAGCATGCATGGAAAACTGTGACAACAATTAAAGGGACAAAAGTAGAAATGATGTTTAAAAATGTATACCATGAAACGGATCGTGAAGTGGAGGCGCAATTATGAATTCTGTGTAAGGGGAAAATTACGGAGAAAAACGAACCATCCAATAAAACTATGCTAAATACGTAGAAAAGATTTACCATTCAAAAATGTGATGCAAATTGTACATTTTTATACGTAGGCTATTTCACGCGTTTTCAGATTAACTGAACAAATATTAAGCCTATTGTAATATTATTTTAATTGAAAATGAATACAATATTTAGAATTTTAAAATGTATAATAAGAATATAATTATGCAGCTTCTGGCTAACAAAATGATCCAAAAATTATAATGTATTCTTAAAGAATCACCTATATAAATCTAGCGCACGACGTAGTTGGGCTGGCAACGTTTAAGTATGCAGTTAATGGTGGATGCTCACCATTAAGATGACCTCTTGCACCATCTTGTGGATAATTTTAGAACATATCATTGTGACAGCCGGGAGACCTTACTCTATTAGCCTTTTATACACTTGTCTCGCAGGTTAACTGAGAATAACTTGTTCACATCAAATCCTTAAAACGTAGGGCTTGGATGGGCGATAGGAGGTCAAACTGAAAGATTGCCCTTATTCATTCAACTCTCAAACACAGTTAAAAGGCATTGTGTCTGATAGAAGGATTGGCAGAAGCGGTTCTTATTATTTACTTCTGACCCCAATATTTTTTACAGTAGAGTAGACCAGCACACCATTACATACACTGGATTACAAATGGCTGGTACATTTCAGGTATAAAGCATTCAGCATGGATTCTTATTCCCCAAACCTATTCTATTAATTGGTATCAATTGAACTGTCAACCAAAAGACAGAGAGAGTGTGTGTGTGTGTGTGTGTGTGTGTGTGTGTGTGTGTACATTATGTCATAACTCAGTAGTTAATGAAATTGATAGAATTCCAAATATTGTCATATGTGTCTTTATTAAGATAAAGGGCAGATAATAATTATCATGAAAGAAGCACATTATTTGTTGTTTTGACTCTGTACTCCAGAACTTTACATTAGAAAAGGATCCATCTGGTTAAAGTGCATGCGTCTCCTTAAGGTGTACACTATTTACAATTGTATCACCGAACCATATTTTGCAACCCTTTTTACACTAAATGGACTCCCCATTTTAGGGGACAAAAGGTAATTGGGTATAGGCCTATATAAACATAACACAGTTGTCATATTGCATGTTTGGCTGTAACCTACTGTTATTTCTTAATATTTATCTAATATTTAAAAAAAGGTCTACAATTCCTGCACAGTTCATGGGATAAGATTGTAAACAAAAATGTAAAGGTGGCAGTGTGCATTTTATTGTAACTGTCTCTGTTTTGTTTCAAATCCAATGTGCTAAAATAAAGACTCAAAACATCAGAAACGGGCAACATGCAAGGGAGCTCTTTAAAAGAGAGGTTTGACACAGGCTTCCCAGTGGAAGTACATTTGTGTAGAAGGAAACACGACAGTAAGCAGATGTCAGCAGATGGAAATACTTGACCAAATTACCCATTTAAAACATCGTTTTTGTTTAGTCTCTAAATGGGGCACGGAGTAAACAAAAGTGCAAGAAGGACTCCAAATGCGGTGAGAGGAGATGATCACTACAGTAACCTTCATTACATGTTGGGCTTGTCTAAATATATCTTCTTGATTTGATTGCATGATCTTATTGCACACACGGTAGATTCATATTGAGGCTAAAGACCAAAAGTTGGTGGTGTTTCACAAGTTGTAGTTCAAAGGAACAGAATCCCTCCTGCTTCCAAATCCCCCTTCTCATTAGTTAGAGTCTAATCAGGCAGACTGCCCATCACACTACCAACTTATGGAAAACAAATTCAAAGCTACTCCATAAATAAATGTGTGAAGTAGGCTTATGTCCCATAAAACACACTATAATTAATAGTTGAAACTATATTTTGTACTTACCTTTAAAGTCGTTTTTTTTTTATAGATCATTAAGAAGCTTCTGCTAATTTCTGATTTGACCAGATAGCGGGTAAATTACTACTTGATATGAAATGCAGACCCGCCCACTGGGCCCACTCTTACATACTCAGTTACCCAGAAATACTGTTTGATTATTTCAGTGAAACACCCGTTCCGGACATGTTTTGAATGTTGCGAACCCCAGTGGAATTACTTATTGCAGGCACTTTGGATGTTTTCGTTCTAGAGACCAATTGTGTATGTATTCTGACAACACAACAGTAAACAATAGGCTATAATTTTGAAACAGCACAGCTAGGTCAGCTCTATGTGTGCCTGTGAACATACTGTTCAGTAATATCCTTTGGTTTAACTTTAATGCAATGTGGATATCAAATTATCATCAGCCTCAATAAAATACTTTTTCAAATAGCCCTACACTAATAAATCCCTTTTCTACTGTTGAGGCTAAATGTTTTCTACCCATGTGAACAAGATACTTTTATAAACTAAGTATATCAAAACATAATCACAAAAGTGGCCAATAGGAATTGTTATAACTTTAACCGCAATCTACTCTGGGAATCTTTTTTCTTTGACAATTTTACTCAACGGTTATCTAATGTAATCAGTGATGATTTGTATCACCTGTTTGGAAGGAAACTTTCGAACTTCACGTTCATCGTCGTCAACGCTGCAAGTTATGACGATTAGCATATTTATTGTTTTCTATTTATCGTTTCTTTAAAATGCAGAAAGCTTTAAAGAAATATTTTGTAAACATGGACGAGTATCTTGCCAGCATAGGTCTTTACAGGAAAATGATGGCACGGGACGCGTCCTGTCTGTTTCGAGCTGTTTCTGAGCAGGTAAGGTAGTTGGTTGACTTTTCAACGTTTCGTCTCTGTTGTTTACTTAAATCTTGTTATTTAGCATGCAATTATCAAACATTGACTTAGACTTGCTTTGGAATGTACTGCAAGGAGTTTTACGTTTTTCGGCAAATTCGTTTTATTTCATATTCCGACACAATTTACAGAATAACGTGTGGTCAGTATTTAAATAACAACGTCAATACAGTTTATAGTTGTGATTCAGTGACTGGAAAAAAAACGGAAATCTGCAGACAGACGGACAAAGTCAGACATAGGTCAGCAGGAGCACTGGTCAGCTGTTCGAAGAGGGCTGTTCTCATAGGTCTATTACGTTGCTTCACTTTTAGCTCAGGAACAGGGCAACTTACGCAAACTTATGTTTGCATTCTTTCACATGCACTTACGGCTCGCTAGTCATAACTTAAAATGTGGTATAAAACTTTAGTTTCCTCAGTCTTGATTTCTCCCTCATAGACATTTTGTCCTCGCCCACTTGCTTATCAAGTCAAATATGCGAATAGGTGACATTGAAAGGATTTGCAATGGGTGTGCGAGCATCCCCACCTACTTGGATGATTTACACTTAAACCGGTTAAAGCAACGACAAGTCATTTTCATGTTCGAAGTGGAGGCCACTGGGGGGGGGGGGGGGGGGGGGGGCTGTGCTGTGCTGTGCCTGCGCCTGCCTAAGAATAACATATAAAACATGCGCATACATATAATATCACATGACTGGTTGCATCCGTAGCCCTACACATTTCCAAAGTGAACCAAGAAGCTGGTTCATTTGCTGTATTGACTGTTTCCATTGATTTGCTAAGCAAGCGTTGCTGTATACTTCCCCTCAGCTTTATTACTCTCAGAACTACCACCAGAAGGTCAGACAAGACTGTGTCAACTTTATCAAGGCAAACAGATGTAACTTTGAACCTGTAAGTATATTATGCCGTTCTAAGCAGCTGTCGATGTATGAAATTGTTCTGCTGCGCTAGGCTCACACATTGCACTCAAAAATGTAAATGCTTTTAAACAGGGTAAACCTTTAGATTTTTTGAGGAGCCCCTAAAAATATAGAAGGCACAGTGGCTTGGAAAAGCTGGTGTGTGTAATTTCAAAACAAATTTGATGCATCTTAATTTTTCAGTTTGTAGAATCATTTGAGAAGTACCTTGAACGCTTGGAGGACCCTAAGGTAGGTTGTTAACTCGATTCCTTTTTCATGATTATATTTGTGTGTGTGTATATATATATATATATATATATATATATATTTAAATAATTGCGTTTCAGTTCATGTCCACCTTCTTTTTTTCGTTAGGAAACCGCAGGACAAGTTGAAATAAAGGCGCTGTCTTTGCTGTACAGGTAATCCTAAAATAGCCGGTCCAAGTTCACAAAACAGATCAGTATTTATCTAATGCTTGGTTCCAAAATGGCCATTGTATTTTTGTGGTCAGGAAGACTAATAGCTTGACAAGGTGCTTATGTCAGATATTGGGTTGGTTTGCTTTCAGGCGGCGCTTCCTCATATACAGGTATCCAGGGAAACCACCCACGGAAATCTCAGAGGAAGACTTTGTGGATAAAGTAAGCAGCTGTGTGAATTACCTCTATTCCTTGATTCGCACATTAGTCTCTTTATATTGTTTTCACTCTGTCTCTCTCCTTGCTTTAAGAACAAAACCTTCCATCTGTGATTGAAGGATACTTTTTCCTATTAAGTTGATTCTTTTGGTTGATCGGTCGTCTGTAAATTCACCTAGGTAAAATCCCTCTTGGGCTGGGCTGTGGACCAGACTGTTATGAACAGCCTTTTTTGAGATTCTGCAGTCCTAAAGCACTTTGCCATGTCCAAATACATCGTGTTACGTTAGGAAAGGTTTATTTAGCGCAAATTTGCTTGGTAAACGTGAGTGTTTAGTTGTGTTGGTTGCTTTCCTATCGCTGTTGAACTTCTCAACAATTAACTGAATGTCTCCCCTTTGTTTCAGGTAATGCTGTGCTGCTCCAATAATGGCCACTATGACGTGGTGTATCCGAGGAGTTACCCCACGGATGCTGCTCTCTGCCAGGGTTAGTGTGTGTTGGTGTCTCAGTGTTTAGATAAGTTGTTTATCACTAGTCCACTGATGTTTGTAAAGTAAGGGGTTGGTCTTATGTTGTGACTTGTCTTCTTTTCCCCTCGTGTGTGTCCGTCCTGCCTCACTAGCTATCCTCTATGAGCTACTGTACACACAGGTGCTTGGTGTGGAAGAGGCGGAGATACAGACAGCCTTGGAAGCCTTCAGGGGGGGTGGACGCCGCTATAGGAACAGCCTGTCTGTGTGCAGTGAGGATGCAGGCTATGACACTCCCGAAGACAGGGCTCAAAGGTAATGTTTAATAATGACAATAGCATGATTTTACTGTGGCTTGTTAGCTAAATGACAGTAAACTCAAATGTTCTCTCTAAATAAGCAGGTTACCTTTTATGGATTTGGTCTTTCTCCAACCTGTAGGGAGGACTGGGAGATTATTGGGCCAAAATGTCCTGAAGACAAAGCCAAGGGTGGAGCTGAGGAACCCAGGGTACTACCAACTTATTTTGAAGGAAACATTCTACCTCAGAAACCCACTTGCACTGATTTATCATGTCGTTGGTAATATCACCTAGTTAGGTTTGGTCCATATCGGTCATCAAGTTTGACATTTTCATTCATTCTGACTTTCTGTGTCCATCAGGCTCCAGAAGGGCCTACTAAGCTGTCTTTGCCTTACAAGGTGCTCAAAGCCCTGGATGGAGATATGTACCGCAATGTAGAGTTTGACGTTTGGCATGACAGTCGCAAAGGTATTTAGTTAGTAGGATAACTCGATGGCCTTTTAGTTCGGTTAATAGTGATATTGTCCAAGTAATGAAAGCCCTTTGACACATACAGTGCTAATTTAATCTTTTGTATAAAAGTGCATGCTATTGCTAGATATTTTAATATTGGCAAAAACATTGTGTTAACAGAAATGCAGAAAACGGACTATATGGTGTTTGCTGGGAGACAATATTTTCTTGGGGACAAGTGTCAGGTAAGTCCAGGATTCGATCAGGGCAGCATAGGGTAATGGGTTAGGCTAGGAAGTATTTTGCATGTGACATGTCTTTTTCATACAGGTGCGCCTGGATCCTAAGGGGAAGTACTACAATGCCTTCATTCAGGAAGTGGGAACCCACTCCAGTGCTGTGACGGTCTTCATAGAGGAGCTAGGAGAGAAGTGAGACACCCCAAAAATATCAGTGCCTTGCTCAGATTTGAAACGATAGAATGTAGACAGCCAACAGGGTGCCAATTGGACAATCATAAAACAAGTTGCCTGGCAAGCAACTAGGGCTGCTCAGTTATGATTATTTAGGTTAATATTGAAATCACGATTACTCATCGAATTTAGAAACATCCTGCATTTAATTAATAATTAAAACTACTTAATTCAAACTTAAAAATAATATATTTTTTTCAGTGGATTTTCTTGAACTTTAAATATTATTCACCGCGGAAAAAGTAGCCAGCTGAAAATTCATACCAGGTTTTGCTCGTGACCTTGAAAAATGTGGCTCTTGTAAAAGCTTCTCTCGAGTCTGACTTGACGAAACTTATGATAGGCAGGTCTATTTTAATCGAGGGATTTAAACTGAAATGTTATCGTTTTTTGTTTAAATGGTGAACATAAGTTATGATAGCTTAAGTTCGTAATTTTAGGCACGTTTCTCTATCATGCTCGCATTGTTTTGAAGTGGAGGCTTGTGGTCGTAAATGTGCACGCATAGCGAATCGCAACTTTGTCAAAAGACAAAACATTATATAATAAAGCAGTCGGCTTGACTTAGGCTATCTGAAAGGACAGTGTAACTGAAGATGGCTAGCGTTAGCGTCCAAACGTGCACCGTACTAAAACGAAAGGGGGGCGCTGGATATATGGATTCACAAAACACGAGCCACATTGCGAAATGGAATTCGACACAATGATCGTTTTTTCTCGATTATTTTGTTTTCATAATCGTTGGATGCCAAAATCGTAATTGCAAATAAAATAAATTTAATCGCCCAGCCCTACAAGCAACAGAGGAGCTGCTTAGTTATTTTCTCTTTTTCCTGGCATATTGGATTGCGGTTGATTTACTGTAGACTGTATCCTATTATTGACAGCAGGACACAACTTCCAACTAATCTACCTTTGTGTGTCCCATGTTCAGGCACCTGGTGTCCCTGACAAACCTGAAACAGGTGAACCCTGTACCAGCCTGGAATAGCACACTGAGTCGCAAAGGGCCCTACAAGGGAGACTACCCCAGGCCAGAACAATACCCTGGAGATCTGGGTAGGAATTACTGTAAATATACCTAAACTCAAACTACGACTATTCCCTATACCCAATTACTTCACCCTGAATGTGGATACGAAAAAATAAGAATTACCCTTTTTTTTTATAGTACTGATCTTAACAAAGTTATGAAATTGCTTCACCAGCCAAACCATATACACACAAGAAACAAAATAATAGATCTAACACTTTATTTTACTAAGGAAAACCATTTAAAATTGAAATACTATAAATAATACCATGTAGAATAAGCAGGGTTGTCTCCATCTCAGCGAGGTAGGCTAGGTAGGCCAGGCCCAGGTTTGAACCCACTTTGATCTCCTGCTGTCGTCCCTGACCCATTCCTTTTCCTCCACGACTCCGTCCTCCTCCTTTACCCCCTAGACTCTGAGGCGAGAGGCAGGCGGCGCTACTTCAAACGGCCTCGGGGGAAAGAGATGTTGATGGTGTCCTACGGGAGGCCCCAGCCTGGCCTTCCACCCCGCTTCCAGCCCGGTCCAGGAGGCATGCCTCCCTGTAGAGCCCCCGGCATGCACGCCGCTCCGCCTCCTCCAGGCACCATGCCTTATGAGCACTACCACCCCCACCCACCTCCACCAAGACCCCACCGAGGCTATGGGCCGCCCAGGTCTGTATCTCCCCCAGCCCGTGGGGGGGGTGGGGTGTGTGTGTGTGTGTGTGTGTGTGTGTGTGTGTGTGTGTGTGTGTGTGTGTGTGTGTGTGTGTGTGTGTGTGTGTGTGTGTGTGTGTATGATACGGTTTTGAGATTTTACTTTTATCAAGTTTGTTTATGTTCTTGTCTGCATGTGCACTAAATTAAAAGATTTATGTCTCATCTATTTGTATGAATAATATGCCAACTTTTGGGAAAATAAGACTTAAGTCTAAATTGCATTAACTTTTCACCAGTTTAGTTATTTCACTGTACTGTGTTTTGTTTGCCTGCATGTGTATTGTCTGTCAATTTGGATTCCGGTCAGAAGTTCGGCTCGTTTTGTGAACAGGCACCACTTGATTGGCCCTGAGGTAGCATACTACCCCCATCCTGGGAAACGCTACTACCACAGCTACGATAACTACTCCTTCAGATCACGGTAAAGATCCGTGACCGTCACGGAGAGCTACAGTAACCACGGCTACAAGCAACACTTGAGCACTACAAACACCCGTATTCAACGTATCACTGAGAGTGAGACCTAACACTACTAATACTACAACCACCACTGTGAACTACAAGTCCCATAGGCACACCTCTAAATGACAAATCACACTTATGCCATAACTAGACCAAGTTGTATGAAAAGTGCAGAATGGCAGTGTTGTGTGTTGTAGCCGCAGCAGGCGTCAGATGCACGCCCTCAACAAAGAGTGTCAGTTCAGCTACCCCGAGGGAGATGAGGAGACTCAGGACATGGAAGGAACTATCACATACTATGAGATAGAGGAGGGGGACGACAACGCATTCCCCCCGCTGCCGGTGAGTGGTACAATCCTCCTGCCCATGACTTTACCTGATTTTGAAATGCAGCCAGGGTTGGTTTGACCATGTCACTGTCAGCTTGTTTTACTGGCCTAGAGGGTGTGTAATAGACTGGATTGTAGGCAGAGATGGTACGCGATTTTGCTTTAGGGTAACACAATCACAAATCTATCACTCTAGTTATATGAAATTTCAGTGCGAAGTTTCTACAATCGGGTATCACGAAGCTATCCAGTCATAGGGAAATCTGCTTGTCGGCCTGGAAAAATTACCCCAGTGTTGTGACCCATATACCTGTTGCGTTGTCGCCAAAGGGCCAGGCTGTGCCCCCTCCCATGGTGCCAGTGTCGACCCCTACCTCCTACTGGATGCAAAGGGGCCCCAGCACCCTGCCACCCCAGGCAAAACAACCTATGACCTCATCAGAGGAGGACACCGAGGAGAGGAGCACCACTGGAGACCAGGGTAGGACAAACACACCACACACACATACCTTTTAATTTATTTTTGAAGGTTAAATGGCTCCTGGTTACCAAACAAAGGAACTGATGTTGGATTACACTGTATTGTTACCCTTTGCCTAGTTCTATCCCAGGTGTCCTGGCTTAATTGGTCATGCCCCTGTGGTTCATTTGAAACTCTAGCAGCTAGACATGGTCAGGATGATATCCATGAACCCCACTCCCTACAGGACAGCACAGTCAAACTGTTCCTATAATACACCGCCATTTTAAATGTCCAACCTCCTTGCTGTTTGATCCGTAGGAGAGTACTCTGAGGAATACATCTACGCAACACAAGGTGAGCATTTCCACAGGACCAAGTTGCGGTAATACTGGCCTAGAAAAACTTCATTTCAATCTTTCATTGAGCTGTAAAAAGGAAGAACCCAAATCCTTGCTTTCTCTACGGCCTGTGCTGCAGATCACAGACCCTGCAGTTCAGCAAACAAAAGACAAGCTTAACTCCACACATGATTAACTGGGTTACATTTATTTTGGGTTACGTACATCTTTTGTCACCCTTTGGTCTATCCCAAGACATAACTGTATTATTAGATTCATATTTTGTTTTAGAGGTAAAATACAAGAACATCCCTCCACTGCGCATATTTCTCTTAATACAGTCAATTCAGGTAAGAGTCTTGACTGTGTGTTTGTGTTGCTTTGTTGTAGATACAGAAAGAAGATACCAAAGCCCAACCGTGTATGCAGCTGCAGAGTCTACGGCAAACCTGGTAAAGTGTCATCTCTGGTCCCTCTTACATATTTACATTACATCTTCTATAATGTCAGTCTGAAAGCTGTAAGGTTGTTTTTACAGGTGTTGTTGCTTTATCTCTCTTGCTTCTCTAGATATATTTAGTTTGATCTGGTCAGTACAATAAAATGTGTAATTGTTTTTATTGATCTAGACAATCCAGGAGGGAGGCTCTCGCGCTGGATCGCCACAAGAGGGCCTCGCCACCTACAGCTACTCTCAACAGGTACAAACAGCCCGAAACTAACTCCATAGCTACAGCCGTGGACGGTGTGCTGTTATTTAGCGAGTGTCTGTCGTTATGTCGTCTGTGTCAGGTGGTGGTAAAGTCAGCGGTCCTCTCTTCCTCTCAGCCCGTTAACTCCGCCCCGGCAGCCATATTCACCTCCAACTCTTCTTCCTCCTCTTCCTCTTCCTCCTCCCAGACCGCTTCGGGACCCCCTCCCTCATCCGATTCCCATGGAGGGAACATGCCCCCACATGGTTTGGGCAGGCCAGGTACCAAACCGCACACACGCACCAACCCAGCTACCTCCTTTGTCTGGTGTTAGCATTAGCTGTAGTGATATGTGTCACTTTGACTTTCTGTTCTGTCTCTGTGCAGTAGTGTCTCTGCCGTTTGTGGCTGCCTCTCCCTGGTTGGTCAATGAGCTGGGTGAGCCAGTTAGCCCCATGGCCCCGCCCCCTTACTCCTACGAAGCCAACGGCACTGACCTGCCACGAGGTCAGACATCAGAAAAGAACCAAACTCTTTACTTTCTGTTCTTCGTGTGTGTGCAGTCCTGGTTTAAACTGTCAGGGAGTCATTTAAAACTCTACTCATCCAAGTTTCTCAATGCAGTGAAACTATACCTGTTTTTCAAATCAATGTACTGGCTTTGTGTTTTTAAACCAGTGCTGGCTTCTTTAATTCCATGCTATTCTTTCTTTCTAGACTATAAAGTCCTACAATACTACTTTAATTTGGGAGTCCAAGTAAGTTATTTTGTGTGTGTAATCATTGTACCAAAACCAAAATGGCTGAGCACAAAGAAAATTACTCTGACAAGCTGGTGCAACTTTGAGCAAGTAGAGATGTCCCCGCTTGCCTCCTATTAAACCGCCCTGCTTCACCTTCCTCCCTAACCCCCTAGTGTCACCACCAGAGCTACTGGCAGTCGGTGGTGCAGATGCAGCAGGTGTACCAGCCCGCCGGACCAGAGGCCCAGTACCAGGCCTACCCCCAACCCCAAGGGCCCGGCCAGGCCCATGACCACGGGGCAACACAGGGCTACTCTGAGCCTGGGAGGATTGGCCCACACGGATACCCCGAGGCTGTGAGATCAGGACCAGAGAGTCAGGGAGACGGGCAGCCTAACGGTCAGCCACGCCACAGAACTAGAGAGTAGCTTTACACTCTGTGACACTGATGGGGGGCTTTTGTTACATGGCAGCTTGAGCTTGGACACTCATAGCTTAAGTAATGTGCTGTTTTATTGGCTGTAGGATGGTATCCTGGATCATAGTATGTTTTCCTCCTCCTCCAGGCCCTGCCCTGGCCATGGACCCCCCTCCAGCCCCAGCCGCCAGTGCCGTCCTCTACCCCCTGTACCAGGAACAGTGTGGCCAGGCTCCCCTGCACAGCTACGAGCCCTACGTCCCTGTGCTGCCCTCGCCCGCCACCTACCAATACCTCAGTCCCTGGACCTCCATCCAGGGTCCCGGACCGCACCCTCGCGTCCACGCTGCCTACTGCCCCTCCTCTGCACACCCCGTCAGCTACATCACCACACCCTCACACCCCGGCCACTTCATACCACCCAGCATGTAACACACACCACACCACACCACACCACACCACACCACACACACACACACACACACACTTTTGACTGCACCAATCTACCTCGCATAATTCACGCGGCCTACTTCAAATCAACCAGAGTTGTTTTCATTTCTACTACGCTGTTAGTTTGTTCTTGGTGTTCACAAGTTTAGCAGGAGTTGAGGCTGAGTGGGAGGAGAGGGGGGAGCTTGCTGTCGAGTTGGGGTCTTTGTCTGGAGGGGGTGTGCTCCGTCCCCACTCTGTTTTTACGGGGATGTCTTTATGTTAAATATAATTAACGTTAATAGAATAGGTGTAGTACTGTAGTAGATGTATTTTATTTTCGTGTGGAATTAATAATTAAAAAAAAGTTATGGTTTCTCTAAAGATGTTTTCGGTTGCATTCTGGTGGTTTGTGTAGTACCACAGGCATTGTTGGGCTCAATATACAGATTTAAACTGAAGGAACTCCAAATCAAAAATAATTAAGACAGGATTTTGAGATGTACTACTAGTAAGCTAACCACTTCTTTAAGGCTAAACTATTGTCACTGCATTTTTGTGTGACATACAATGTCCGACATAAATCATTATTTACTTCCATGACCCAATAAGCTTAGCAGGAATAATCAGACGTTCTGTGCATAACAAAAAAACTAAAATGTGAAACAAAGTATAATCTTTGTGTGAAAGTTGACAATGGCCAGTTGATGGCGCTGTAGGCTTATAGGAGGGGTTATGGTGCCTGAAATAGTAAAGTGTTTAATGGAACTGTTGAACTGTCACATTTGAAGTCTCTAAGGCCAAGCATGGTGCTTCGCAAATCATGCTGTGACTTATTCATCTCGTCATTCTGGTTTTGTAGATGAAAACCCTGAGGTGTTCTTGAATTATGAAGGGGATCCAAGTTTGTGTTCCATGTAGTGCTAATGTTAGACATATTTAGCCTTCTGTTTCTATGGGAATGTTCTTACACATCCTCATGCACTGTTTGAGAAAGGTTGTTTCATGTCTGCAAAAACTTGACCAAAGGTTGTTCCACAATGGCATAGCTTTTGTCCAAAGTTGTAATCTTACTTGATAGCAGACGAATGACAGAAACATAGTTTAATGTTTTTAATAGATAAGTATTGTTTTCAAATAATATGTATATTTTTTTCAAAACAAGCATATTTCAAACTTTTGGGTAAGGAGGGATGCATTGTAATATCTTTAGCCAAAACGTTAAATATGGATGGTTAAATATGCTAGCTTTACTACTAATATCGTGCAGTAACTGTTGCATAACTAAAGGTGGTTATAGCTCCTACATATAAAAATAAACTTTAATAGAAAAACCAAATATTTTCAAAACAACTTAATTCAAAATGAATAATGAATCCACTTCTCTTTTTATTCGAGAAAGAAAATGTATAATAAATAAGTGTGGTTTCTTGTATAACTAGTAATATGGCAGCAGAAAAGGTCATTTGGCCAATAAAAGAAGCATTATATTGTGGCCATCCACACTACCCAACTGTCTGGTCTGCCAGATAAACCCACACAGAAACTTAAGTGCCTTTGGATTTAAGTTTCAACAGATGGGAAAACCCATAATCTTCACCTTTTTGTAAAATTATAAATCCATCAGTAGCATAAATGAAGATGTTTAAACTCAAACATACTTTAGTGTCTTTAGATTTGAGTTGTAAAGCAGCTAAATTCTATAAATAAATGGTTTATAAACGAACAACGACGTGCGCATGTCACAGCTAGGCAAAAGTAAAGGTTAGATGGATTCTATTACCGCAAATATAAATCTTGTTTTCATGGATATGTGTGTTACCTAAAGGGGAAAAAAGTGTAAAGAAAAGGTTTTATTTTCTCCTTGTGTGTATTCCTTGGTTTCAAAATGGGCTAAATATGTAGGAAATCTAACATTGTCATATTTACTTCGTCCCTTTCAGGTGGGATCAGACAGTTCTGTTTGACTGCCAGATATGTATCACGTGTCGGTGGGTCGAGAAGTTGGAATAAAATAAACTCTTTCCTTTCCACCCTCTAAGTTGCTAGGATGAGCAAGTCCCCCGCTGTTAGAAGCACTTTGTGCCTTTGACACTGTGGTGGCCATGGGCACAGAAGCAGAAATAAACTGGCCCTGGGACCCGCCTTGTTCCTCTGCGCGCCTCTCGGTGTATCTCAGTAAACCGCAGTGGGCGGGTGGCCAGGGTCAGCTCAGTTCAGTTGGGTTCTGCGGTGGGAGGGGAAAATTCCCTCGGAGTCCCAGCTCGGATGGTCCACAGTAGACCCGTACCCAGGCTGTTTCAGTCCAGTCCAGTCTAGTTGTCCGACAGTGTGAATGCCCCTGCCAGTCTATAGCTGAGTCGTGATGGAGTCCTCCTGGTCAGGCCCCCAGGGGTCTGGGGGGTCCGCGTCCTGAGAGGGTCCCAGCCAATCATGCTGTTCTTGACAAGGCGCCAGCCAGTCCCGTTCTTGGCAGGGCCCCAGCCAGCCCTCGCTTGCATCCTCATTGGAGCTGAGCAAGCTGGAGCTGGAGGCCGCCATACCTGCAGCACAGTACAGAGGGGTTAAGGGCTGGGGCTGGGAGGGGTGAGGGGAGGGATGCTGGTGGGCAGGGCCCGCGGGGTGAAGCGGGGGAGGGTGGTGACTAAGAGGCCGCAGCAGGAAGCCGTCACTCCCGTTTGCCCGCTGGGCTGGCCGTGCCGGACCCGAGGGGCAGGCCGCGGCAGAGCCTGGGGCCGGAGTTGGATCCTGGCCAGGGCCTGGGATGTGGGCCAGGGGAGGCAAGGGGACCTCCAACCCTAGCGGGTGGCGGTGCGGGTGGTGGTGGTGCGTCTGGGAGGTGCAGGGGGCGTAGGGCTGGCGCAGCAGGCCGTCCGAGATGCTGTACGTGGAGGGCTGTGGCGCGTCGGCCGCCGCCGAGGAGGAGGAGGAAGAGGCGGCGGGGACGTGGCCGTTCATGCGAGAGAAGAGCATCCCCAGGCGGCGGATGGAGTCTCGCTTGGACTTGGAGAAGCGCTGCAGGCGCCCCCCGCCGCTGCGGCTGAAGTAGGAGGCCGTGCCCGTGCTCCTCAGCCCGTTGGGCTTTGGTCTGATCCCTCCTCCCGGCTCCCGCTCGCCCCCCTCCTCGTCGCCGGGCCCCGACATGGACCTGAAGAGAGCCGATACGCTGAAGCCCGACTCCGCCTTGGTCTTGCCGTCGAACGATTGGCCGAAGGACACCTCTTTGGATTTGGCCCTGTCTTTGGGCCCGCCCGCCGCCGCGTGGCCCTGGTCGCTCTTTGGCTCGTCGTGCTGCGTGGCCTCGCTGCTGGACGAATAGGTCCGCCGCGGCGGCTTCCTGTTGCCCAGGAGGTCCAACACCTCGTAGCGGAAACTCGAGATGTCCTGCTTCAACTCCTACGGAGAAAGACAGAAAAAGAGAGACAAGGGGGGGAGGGGAGAGCAAGGGAGAGAGAGGGGAGGGCAAGGGAGAGACAGAGGGGGGAAATGTTCAAGGGAGAGGAAATATACAGGTGAGCAGGGGGAAACCTAAAAATGTAAATTCACCGGCCATTAAACTCGTTTGAACAGAGAGAGTAGGACAGCCACACTGTTACAGCAGCCTATCCTTGTGGGTTTGATAGATCTCGTCATAGAATGGTGTGTACAGGTTCATGTTCTGAATTGAAGGCTACCTTGAAGTTCTCTTCGGTCAGGCCCTCGTCTGTTTTGGCACTGCGGATCATGGCTGCCACATACCTCTTCACAAGGTTTCTAATCACCTCCTGGAGACACACACACACACACACACCAAACATTTATATGAATAATGATTACTCCATTTTTGGCTGCATTGTGTTGATAAAATTTTGTGTCATTATGCTAAGTGAATAAGCAGCTCTGGCTCGGTACGTTCCTCCTCTCTATGGTGCCGAATCATTGAACGGAACTGCTCTGCTATCCGTGTCTCACTGTCTTAGGAAGGAGATTTGTTTCCACGTCGGCCAAATTACCATGCAGAGTTTCTAATAAGCAGGAAGTGTTTGGGCATATTCATGACATATGTACTAGCTGCAGGAGAAAATCTGGACCTGCATAGCTTAGCATAAATTGACATGGAAACAGAGGGAAGGTTTAAACTCTCCTTAATTATAGAATCGGAGAGAAACGGTTAGAGAGATGGAATTATATAATGTCTGCTTATCCAGCCGCTAGCCATTCATGCAATGCAGGAGAGGTCTGAGATGTATTCCAGGGACAAAACAACAATGCCTTGTTTCTTCAAACTCCTGACTACTAAAAGAAAATGGACTGATGAACGTTTTTTAGCATCCCAGGGGATGAGGGTCTTGTCTGAGTGTGTTACTTGAGTTAGTCAATCGTATGGTTGGTTGTGTGTGGGGGTGTGTGTGTGTGTGTCCGTCGTTTTGAACATGAACAGCTGTACTGTGAGATAATGTTCCTCAAACGCGCACCCACACAGACACACACACACACCATTGGTCTGCTTTGTGGACTCTGCATAGCAACACAAGATCAGCCGGGACGCGGCTATCAAAGACCCAGCTAATAACTGTCATTGTTCAGAGAAAACGACGTTAGGATGCAGTGTCAGACGTCAAGCCATTCCAGGGCAGGTGTGATGATGTCACATCCAGGAAGTGAACAGATGGACCTGTCTGGCCGGGAGGCTGGGAGGTAATGAAGCACCAGGCTGATATAATAACACATGGCTCTTAGGACATTACCAAGGGGCCAGCTGGGCCACAGAAGGGCGAGGAAGGAGGTGTGTGTGCGTGCACGTGTGTGTTGGGGGGTGGACGGCGTGACCTTTGTACCTGATAGTGCTGGTTCTGAATCAGGTTGTCAGCATGGCGCTCCTGAGAAACAAGAAACAGCAGAGAACTCACATCAGTGCAATGGCTCTATCCAATATGTTAAATTCCTCGTATTCAGATGTGTGTGTGTACACGTGTACCAGTGTGTATGCGCCTGTATGTGTTAAACTTGGTTTAAAAATTGGGTACATGTCCTGCATGTTAATGTGTGCGGTGCAAGCATGCGTCTATTTTCTATCAAATAAACCCCTGTTTGCCAAATACTGTTTGGGAAAACAGAGATGATAGAGTAGCCTGACTGGGTGTGCAATGTGTGCGTGTGTGTGCATGTCAGTGTGTGTGTGTGTGTGTTTGTGTGCGTGTGTGTGCGCAGTCAATTGTGAAGTTCAGCTGACGGAGAGGCGTCCAGGGAGCAGCAAGGATGAGGCAGGGTTGCCTAGCAACGGGCACCAGCCCACTGCAGCTGTGAGCTGGTCTTGGAATCTAGTTATTCCAACCATCCCATAATACCGCCAAACAGAGGTGCAGGCAGACAGGCGGGAGGAGAGACGAAATGAGATAACAACAGATGGGCGGGGGGGGGGGGGGGGGGGGGGGGGGGGGGGGGGGGCGCAGCCTTTACCGTGAACTCTTTCAAGTTTTCGCGTTTCCTCTGCTCCTCGGGTCTTGGCTGGCTGGAGCGACAGATCCGGTTGTGAAGCCACCCACACAAGTACCATATGGACTTGGGGCTGGGAACGATGTTGAAGGGCGGGGGCAGGGAGCCCCCCTCGTCAAAGTAACTCATCCACAGTTTGGTGCGGGCGAACTTCCACTCGATGTCCGCGTGGTCCTGAGGAGAGAGGAGGGGGGGGGGGGACCTCGTCGATGCCTGCTGCAAAATGTGGACTCGTGTGCGCCCTCCTAGCACACATGTTAAAGAAACACTCTGTCTGTCATCTAACATGCCTTACTCTGTTTCTAGCTGCGACACCACCAGCCGTTACAACACAGGGTGTCGTAAAAGGACGTGCGTGATAGTGTACACTCACGCCGCTGAGCCGGTAGGAGGCTGTCGGTATGCTGAGCAACGATATCATGTTCATATTTCATAAACGTGCTTACAGCTATGAGCTGGTAGGAGTTGTTCATCATGGCGATCAGCATGTTGAGCAGCACCACCAGCGAGATGACGTTGTAGGTGCCGAACATGGTGGCGCCCACAAACTCAGTGAACTCATGGCGGGCCTTCACGTTGGTCACGTAGAGGTTCAGCAGCCCAAAGACCGACCAGAACAGAGACTGCAGCGTCTCAAACAACCTGCCATGGAAACGACGGGATGAAAAGAGAGAGGGATGGAGAGAGAGAGCGAGAGAGAGAGGGAGAGGGAGAGAGAGAGGGATGGAGAGAGAGAGAGAGAGAGAGAGAGAGAGTTTTGCTCTTTATTGCACAACGCAGCGGTATACTAACAGCAGCCCCAAAAGACAAGTCATTGTTTTCATAAAACCAAATCCCTGACTTTACGACTTCACTTTACGATATCAGAACAAAAGAGCATCAATCAATATATAAGACCAAAAAAATCAATAAATGCCCAAAATTTTCCCTAAAGTATTCATAACCCCTACCAGCTTATATTATGCGTGCCCCACTCTAAGGCGGGCTGCCACCAGACCCTTCATCATTTGGAAAGGATCTAGTGAGCCCTGCCCTTGGATATGGTTTTCCTTGACATCCATATTGCCAATTTTGCTTCTGCGGAAATAAAATTAACAAAACCAGTGCCTGCTATCTTTTTTCTGTAAACTATGGACCGTAGATGAACAGAGAGAGAGAGAGAGAGGGAGAGAGAGAGATGGAGAGAGGAAAAGGAGGAATGAACAGTCGACGGACCAGTGCAGGTCAGGGAGGGGCCGGAGAGCCAGCATGTCTGCTCTGTTCCCCAGCACCACCACTCACGTGGACAAGGTGCCATCTCCCCATTATGAAACTGTACACTAGCTACCGTGGGAGACTGGATCCACACGTGTCTATGGAGTCGGAGGCTGGAGAAGTGACTGCAGGCCGGGTGGGGGGGGGGGGGGGTCTCACATGGCCGAGGTGTTGATTTGATTCTCACTGTCCCCCCTCGGTGCCGTGCTCTGGGGCTGTGAGACCACGACCAAAGGACAGAGTGCCCAGGGCTGCGGTTATTTAACTCAGACCAGGGGCAACCAAGATGGCTGACTAGACCGTCGTCAAGGGAAACTTTCCACCCTGTTCCCGCTCAATTTGGGCGGCAAATAAAAAAAACAGGGGCGCAAGGAACTGCCATGTGGGACAGTGGGTTTGAAGACCTGGTCTCATTCTACGACATATCATGTTAGGGGCCCAGAATGTGTTCCTGCCCGTAAATCGCTACCGAGCTCAGCTGTCAGTGTTTCCGTAGCTGGCGCGTCACTCACGTGGAGAAGGCGTTGTTCTGCTTCTCACAGCGGATCCCCTTACAGTTGTTGGGCTCGTCCGACGCCTTGGTCTCGTAGTAGAAATAGAGCTGGTTCAGACCGTTAGCGAACGCTAGCAGGACCTGGAGGGAGCAGGTCAGAGGACAGGGCTGTAGAGCGGTGGGTGGGTGCGTGTGTGTGTGGGTGTGGGTGTGTATGGGTGTGTGTGTGTGGGTGTGCATGTGTGGGTGGAAGGGCATACACCCATGTATCCACCTACTATGCTACGATTAGTGTCAGAGCATTTCACGAAGCGCCCCGTACACACTGTTTGCACCACACTGGACATGTTGTACACATCCTTGCTTTATCTTTCACATTCCGCTACATTACGTACAGTACAGTAGGCCCATGCGTGTGACCACATACTCTACAGGTGTGTGTGTGTGTGTGTGTGTGTGTGTGTGTGTGTGTGTGTGTGTGTGTGTGTGTGTGTGTGTGTGAGTGTACCAAGCAGTAGATGAAGAGGAACTTGAGGATGTCCAGCAGCATGCGTCCCAGGGAGATCTGCAGGGGGCCCAGGTGGGAGTTGGCGGTGAACAGGGAGATGAGGCGCAGGGAGCTGAAGATGTTGGCGATGGCAAACAGGGCCTCGGCAATCAGCGTGGGGTGCCACATCTCCCACTCCTCTCTGGGGCGGGACGAGTTGTACTGGACAGGGATCAGAGGTGGAGTGTAAGAGAGAGAGAGAGAGAGAGAGAGAGAGAGAGAGAGAGAGAGAGAGAGAGAGAGAGAGAGAGAGAGAGAGAGAGAGAGAGAGAGAGAGAGAGAGAGAGAGAGAGAGAGAGAGAGAGAGAGAGAGAGAGAGAGAGAGAGAGAGAGAGAGAGAGAGAGAGAGAGAGAGAGAGAGAGAGAGAGAGAGAGAGAGAGAGAGAGAGAGAGAGAGAGAGAGAGAGAGAGAGAGAGAGAGAGAGAGAGAGCGAGAGATGGGGAGTTAAAGTGACTGTCAATGTAAGAGACATGATACTACACATTCACCTGTTCCCAATTCCTCATAATCAAGGCATTTTGACTTGCCCATTTGGTTTCTAACTGTTTGCTTTGACCCCATTCTGTCTCTCTCTGCGTGTTGTGCTGAATGCACCTGCACTGTTCATTTTGCTCTGTGGCTGTAAGCCCGGCGATGCTTTTAGTCATAGCGGACAGACTTGACTGCCAGCTGCCATCGTGACTGATAAGACACACGGCTGGAAGCCAGACAGACCATAATGACACTTGACAGGGTAGTTATCATCCAGCCTGGGGAAAAGAAACGGGACTAGGCGTGAATAATATAATTTATCTGTTTGATTACAGACAAAGAGTTTCACCTGTCATATGTAAATATTGGCCTGTCACTTGGGGGAAAAGGTTCCGCCTTAAAATATGTATGGCTAGGCGACTATATTGAGCCAGATAAGATATTCAAAGCTGGTAACACACACACACACACACACACACAAGGAGCCCTCACCTTGAAGTAGGCCACTATCTTCAGTGAGATGGTGGCCAGATAGAGAGAGTTCATGGCAAAGTCCATCAGGTTCCACCAGTCGTGGACGTACTCTGTGAAACCCCCGTCCCACATCTCCTTAATCTCTGCCCAGATGAAGCCTGCAGGGAGCAAACACACACGCACACACGCACACACACTCACACACACACACACACACACATACAGTGTCACTAGCATGAACAAAACATTTGCTCACCCCATGTTTTGAACAAGTCAAATGGCTTACGTACTGGCTAACCACAACGTCAACAGCAAACACTAGCAATTTGACGGAGGAAGTTGAATTACGTTGGTATGCAATGCATCCCTTTTTCATTCAGGCCTACACACCCTCATCCTCGACACACACACACACACACACTCAACACGCACACACACACACACACACACACACACACACACACACACACACACTCAACACGCACACACACACACACACACACACACACACACACACACACTATCTCTCGTACCCAGCACCCAGGGCAGGATCATCCACTCCACCACAGTGGGCGGGGGTCCCTGGACATGGAGGTCGGTCCGGACGATGTGCTGTGAGGCCAGCAGCAGGAGCAGCAGGAAGGTCAGGTAGGAAGCGGTGTGGCAGATGAACTTGATGAAGGGCTTCTTGATGAACAGGCCCAGGGCGCTCTTGGGCGCCAGCAGGTAGACCAGCGAGAAGACAGGGAAGAGGAGTCCGATGATGAAGCAGGTGACCAGCTTGACGGCCCAGTGGCGCCGGCGCCAGCCCGGGAAGCCGTCGTACCACAGGGTGGCCAGGAGCTGCTGGCAGTTGGGCTGCGACACAAACTGGAGCCAGTGAAGGTGGGGGTGGGGGGGGAGAGAAGAGAAGAGAGGAGAATAGAAGAGAGGAGAGGAGAGGAGAGGAGAGGAGAGGAGAGGAGAGGAGAAGAGAAGAGAAGAGAAGAGAAGAGAAGAGAAGAGAAGAGAAGAGAAGAGAAGAGAAGAGAAGAGAAGAGAAGAGAAGAGAAGAGAAGAGAAGAGAAGAGAAGAGAAGAGAAGAGAAGAGAAGAGAAGAGAAGAGAAGAGAAGAGAAGAGAAGAGAAGAGAAGAGAAGAGAAGAGAAGAGAAGAGGATGAGAACAAAGGAAGGCAGGAAGGGAAGGGAAGGGAAAAGGGGAAAAAAATATGGAGTTGAGACCGGAAGGAGGACAGAGGGAGGGAGGGCGACTGACAGCGCTGGAGGTCACTGTGGACGGAATGTCACATGGGATCACTGTGTGATATTGCCCTGTTACCGTGGCGACTCCCATTAACACACCCACAAAAGAACCGATCTCCTGAGAGACTTTGCAAGAGAGGATGAGCCGGGAGCCGAAAGATAGGGATAGAAGGAGAGAGAGAGAGAGAGAGAGAGAGAGAGGAGAGAGCGAGAGAGCGAGAGAGAGATGAGAGAGAGACGAGACAGAGAGCAGCGAGAGAGAGAGAGAGAGAGAGAGAGGCGAGACAGAGAGAGAGAGAGAGAGAGAGAGAGAGAGAGAGAGAGAACGAAAGAGAGTAAGAGAGCAAGACACAGAGAGAGGATGATACTCAAACAAAGGGCTGGAATAGGCTGATTGTTCCCCATTGGTCTCCCTCCCTGCACCATGTGGAGAACATGAATAACTTACAGAGCCAACTCTCTCTGTCCTTCTCTCTGTGTGCTTTTCTCTCTCTATCTCTCTCTCCCTCTCTGTCTCTCCGCTTTTCTCTGTCTCTTCTCTTCGACTTCCTCTCCATCATTATCTCTCTCCTTTCTTATGCCTTTCTCTCTCTCCTTTTGTTGTTCTTGCTCACTCTCCGCTCTCTCTCTTCCTCTCCATCGCACTATTCTTACCGTTGCCCAAATAAATAAGTCAGAACCGAACCGGAAGACTGGGGAGGAATAACTAAGCCACTGTGAGTATGTGAGTCCGTGTGCGCGTGCACGTGTGCGCGCGTGCGTGTTGTGTCGGGGAAAGAGTGCGGGGGCGGCAGCGTGCGTGCGCGTGCTATTCGACGAGCTGCTCCAGAGAGTTTAATGACGGCGTGTCATGCAGCAGCAGCAGCAGCAGCAGCAGCTGGACCGAGCAGAGCCTGGCCCTGTCGCCACCCCAGCCCACTGCTCCTCCGAGTCAGCCTGTCTCCTCGCATCCTGCCAGCCCCGCGTCTACGCTTCCTGACTCCTCTTCCTCTGGTCCTCCTCCTGCTCTCCTCCCTCGCTCTCTCCGGCTCTTTCTCTCTGGCCCTCCTCTCTCCTTTCACGTCCCTGTCCCTAACCCCCCCCTCTCTCTCTCTCTCTCTCTGTCTCTCTCTCCCTCCTCTTCGTCCTCTCCCATCTCTCACTCTCTTCTCTTCTTCCTCTTTTCCCTCCTCATTTGTCTATTATTTAGCTCTCTCTTCCCTCCGCCATCCCATCTGATACCCTCCATTTACTCTCACCCCCGCGTCTCTTCTCCCCGATGAGAGGTTTTGTGTCAATAACTCATTTCCTGCCCAAACGGCAGATAACAAATTCCGCAGAATGTTTTGCTGCTTTTCACAGCCGACAATAAGGGAGCCTTTTAATCGGGCAGTCCCCCGACGAGTGCCTCTGAGAGGCCCATCGATTTGTTCCGCTGCCCGCGGTGGCGGCCGGGCACCAGGGCGCGTGCCTGCCTACCCACCTCTTTCTGGTGGTACTTGATGGCCAGTTTGAGCTTGGCCAGGTCCCGGCATTCGAGCGGGTCCAGCTCCTCGCTGTGGTCGTCGCGGTGGTTGAGGATGGTCTCCAGCTCCCGGCTGCTCCGCGCCTGGTCCAGGAGGTCCTTGGCGAACAGCTTGCACTGCTGCGACAGCTCCTCATACTCCTGCCGGAACTCGTTCTCCACCTGGGCACACATGACAGCACAGCCTCGATGAAGCCGTTATTCAGCCTCGATGAAGCCCTTATTAAGCCTCTATGAAGCTTTTATACAGCCTCTATGAAGCCCTTATTAAGCCTCTGTGAAGCCTTTATACAGCCCTTATTCAGTCTCTATGAAGCCCATATTCAGCCTCTATGAAGCCCTTATTAAGCCTCTGTGAAGCCTTTATACAGCCTTTATTCAGTCTCTATGAAGCCTTTATTCAGCCTTTATGAAACCTTTATTCAGCCTCTAGGAAGCCTGTATACAGCCTCTATGGAGCCCTTATTAAGCCTCTATGAAGCCCTTATTCAGCCTCTATGAAGCCTTAATTCAGCCTTTTAGAGGCCTTAAAAAAGCCTCCATAAAGCTTTTATACAGCCTCTATGAAGCCCTTCTTAAGCCTCTATGAAGCTGTGATACAGCCTCTATGAAGCCCTGTCCTGTAGCTTCTAGGTCAGTACGAGGAAGTCCTAACACTCCAACAAGACTATTTTTCATGTCGCAATTCATTCATAACTCCCTATCCACCTTGAAACGTGCTTCTGAGCGGTGGACATTAGAGGGCCCTTCACCACCAATGTGCTTTCTCAACTAGATTAGACAGCTTCCTTCACCTTCGCCATCACACTAGTCAGCATGGCTTCACCACAACAGGCCAGAGGAAACTCCTCCTTCAGCCATGGAGGAAAAACACACACTCTGCCCACCGCTCTTTACACACAGCGCCTGGCGCTCTCTCTCTCTCTCTCTCTCCCTCTCTCTCTCTCTCTCTCTCTCTCTCTCCCTCTTTCTCTCTCTATCTCCCTCTCGCTCTCTCTCTCTCTCTCTCTCGCTCTCTCTCTCTCTCTCTCTCTCTCTTTCTCTCTCTATCTCCCTCTCGCTCTCTCTCTCTCTCTCTCTCTCTCCCTCTCTCTCTCTCTCTCTCTCTCTCTCTCTCTCTCTCTCTCTCTCTCTCTCTCTCTCTCTCTCTCTCTCTCCCTGTCTCTTTCTCTCTCTCTCTCTCCGTCTACGAGAAGCCCCTTGTGCGGGCGCCGACCTTGCTCAGCTCCTTGAGCTCCCAGCCCAGCCGGAAGGCGGTGAGGATGGGGTCCTCGCTGGACAGGGCGATGAGCGAGGGGCTGGCCAGCGTCTTGTAGACGTTGAGGCGGGAGCGCGAGTGCCGCAAGCTGTCCACCTCGGAGCTGGAGACGCAGGCCACGCAGTCGCAGCGGATCTGGTGCGGCCGCGGGATGGTCACCTTGCGCTGCACCAGCAGCTTGATGATCTCGTAGTTGTTGGTGTGGGCCGCCAGCATGATGGGCGTGATGTCGGGCGTGAACTCCGAGAACTGGCTGTCCATCATCAGGGAGGGGACCTGGGGGGGGAGGCAGAGAGAGAGAGAGAGAGAGAGAGAGAGAGAGAGAGAGATGGAGTAGGGGGGGTGGAGAGGGAGAGAGAGAGGGAGAAAGAGAGAAAGGGGGGCAGAGCGGAGGGGAGAGATAGAGAGAGGGGTAAAGAGAAAGAGAGAGAGGGAGAAAGAGAGAGAGAGGGAGGCAGAGTAGGGGAGGAGAGAGAGACAGAGAGAGGGAGAAAGAGAGAGAGGGCCGCGTTAGAGGGAAAGAGAGCAAATCACCAGCAGTGTAAGTTCATCGTGAAGGTTATGTATTATTCAGTGGAGCTGATTACAGAAGGACTCCAGTAACGAAAACAAAGAAGATGAATGGTGTTATTTATGCTTACACTCCTTTCTCCATCCCCACGCTCTCTCTCTCTCTCTCGCTCTCTCTCTCTCTCTCTCTCTCTCTCTCTCTCTCTCTCTCTCTCTCTCTCTCTCTCTCTCTCTCTCTCTCTCTCTCTCTCTTTCTCTCGCTGTCTCACTTGCTCTCTCTCTCGCTCTCTCTCTTTTTTTCTTTCTCTCTCTCTCTTTCTCTCTCTTTCTCTCTCTCCTTCTCGCTCCCTCCTTCTCTTTCAACCCTCCCCCCGTGTCTCTCCCCACCAGGCCTGGCCCCACCTGTTTCTCCCCGCTGGGTTTGCGGTGGGACAGCAGCAGCTCCACAGCCCCCACCACCTCCTTCCTGATGGCGTAGAGCAAGGCATCGCCCACCTGGACGCCGTGGTTCAACAGCAGCTCCATCACCTGCGGGTCCCGACCACACACACACACACACACACACACATGCATTTACACACACGGGTCATTCAGACTTAATGACGATCTCGTGTTGACTGGTGCTTGTGGCGATAATAAGTCACAGTGTAAATATTAGAGGCTGGATTGTATGTGTGATCTGTCGGCCAACAAATGAGTAATCCACAACAACAACAACATAATAAGTGATGTTTTAGGTTTTCCCTTTCCTAATGAAATGATACCATGACTATTACCCTTTCTTTGTTTTAATGCAAGCTATCACTACAACCACAGCAGCAGCGGTGTTTTGACGGAAGGCTAGCACAGCGCGTGACGTGCGTCTCACCTCTAGGTTCTCGTTCTCTATGGCGATGAGCAGGGCGCTGCGGCCCAGGGGATCCAGACAGTTGACATTGATGTTGTAGTAGATCTCTGCCTCCTGGAGAGCCAGCTTGACTCCAGCGTAGTCCCCCTGGGGGGACGAGGCCACACACACACACACACACACACACACGCACACACACGCACACGGGATCACACAGGTCACACCCAATAGACTGGCCCGCACAACGAGAACAGCCATGTTGCTGCTCTTACGAAATGAGACAGTGGGGATCTCTGTCACGGGAAAACGGAGGGTAACGTCGGGAAACAGAGGAAGTCTCAAACGTTTACACAAAGTAAAAATATGTTTGGAAGAGAAGTAGAAAAAGAAGTCAAAAAATCCTTAAGCTAAGGACGAATGACCCTTCTAGGGTTGCTCGACTCTTTGACAAATACACTCGCTGTGCGTATGAGCTTTCCACGCTAGGTATTTCAAGGCGAATCCCACGGACGCAGGCCGCGTGTTCGAAGGGGGCGGCCCACCTTTTCCACCGCGGTGAGGTAGGCCCTCTCCTCGGGCGACAGCTCCGCCTCGGCCCGCACGATCTGCAGCGGGATGCGGTCGCGGTACGGCGAGTAGCTGGCCTTCTTGTAGTACAGCTGGGCCATGGGGTTCATGGTGGAGGCCGGCGTGTGGGAGTCAGTCTATGGAGCTGGAAGGAGAGAGAGAAGAGAGCAAGAGAGAGACCCACAGCCGTTAGGAGTCGACGGGACTCGTCGCAGACCCGCGGTGAGCCCCTTTTCAAAACATGACCTCGGACGGATGTTTGGTTTTAAAGTGAAGTTGACAGCATATACAGTCCCAGTCAACTCAGTCAAGTCACTCATTCAGTGAATGGGAAAGTGTGTCCAGACTGTATGTGCTCCCCCGCAGGGAGCTGATTGAGTTCCGTCCCCTGCTCAAGGACGCTGTGACACAGGGTTGAAGACTCGTCATAGCGGGTTCCAACCTTCAACCTCCAAGTTATGTGCAGTGGAATCACAACACCACCATAACACTGGCCCTCCAATAATCCTCTTATACGGCACTTTAACAACATGACATATTATTATTGACTGTCAGCCAAGCCACGCGCAACCTGACGCCAACATCCGTGGATCCTCGCCAATGCTGAGAATGCGTGCCCTTTCAGTCCTGTCCACAGCGTTGGGACTGAAGCCAGCCACAGGCTACATCTGTCCACCTTCCAGCTCACGTCTCAACCCCCCCCACCCCCCTCCCAGTAAACACACACACACACACACACATATTTATATATATATGTGTGTGTGTGTGTGTGTGTGTGTGTGTGTGTATGTGTAACATACTCCATGTCACAATAACACTGACACACGTGTGTCTTTAAATGCAGCGTGAAATATTCAGTAGGTTAGATAAATGATAGATATAAATATATTAATATGAAGCCTGGAGTCCGCCCTGCTTCTCGCCAGATCTCTCTCTCTCTCTCCGCTCCACGAGTCTCTGCTGGCATGGATAATTTGGCACAGGGTTTCTCTTGTACTGAGACAAAACCGCACTCCTCGTTCTGACTGAACCAAGATGAGACAACAGAAGGGATCGTCGAAGAGTCTTGTGTGGATAAGGGGACAAGCACTGCCGCTGTTTTGTACCCTGCTAAAGCGACTGGGTTGAGACAGCTAGTGTTGCTTAATTATATTGTATTAGGCAACTCCGCACTTGGAGAACTCATATACAGAGATTTCAGTATGTATCAGGGTATTCAGCGGCTTCTAAAGCTTCTATTGTGTGACAGACAGAAAGTAAGAATGACAGACAGACAGACAGACAGACAGACAGACAGACAGACAGACAGACAGAGACAGACAGACAGACAGACAGACAGACAGACAGACAGACAGACAGACAGACAGACAGAAAGACTGACTGACTGACTGACTGACTGACTGAGACAGAGACAGACGTACTGAAAAACAGACAGACAGCCAGAAAGGTATGGCTGTAGACTGAAAGACCAGAGGGCTGTAAGACAGCAGGAGGTAGAAGACATGGGAGCCTTTATTAACCCTTTATTAACTACCAACATTCCAGCTTCAGGCCCAAACCACACACACAGTTACACACAAACACGCACACGCACCATTTTGAGACCCACCCCGCACACAGAACTGAATATCTTTTTCAGGACACAAGAGCTGTCAAATGGCAGCCCACTCAGCTAGCCAGCCCTGGTTATTTAGATGGAAAATACCCTGCCATTATCACGAGATATGCTTCCACACAGTGGCAAGCAGGAAGTACAGACTTAGGATATTTCATCTACTTGACAGAGCCAGTGGGTATCGATAAACACCTACCGACTGTAAAAAAGGCAGCAACAGAACTCGACTCTCCATTAGTTTTCTTCTCTGCCTGCCTGCCTGCCTGCCTGCCTGCCTGCCTGCCTGCCTGCCTGCCTGCCTGCCTGTCTGTCTATCCACCTGCCTGCCTGCCTGCCCGCCCGCCTGCCTGCCTACCTGCCTGACAGGTGGGCTGTTGAAGTAGCATCAGCCAACCAGGGGCGCCGGCAGAGAGAGAGAGAGAGATGGGGAGAGAGAGAGAGAGAGAGAGAGAGAGAGAGAGGAATCTGACTTGTGAAGTGGAGGATATAGCAGTGGCTATAGCTACTGGAACTGGCACGGCCTCCCACACCAACATGTGGGAGCAGAGGGCTGCTCTCAACGCCACTGTTCTCTCTCTTTGTTTCCATCTGAGAGAGGGGGAAGGACGGACCGAGAGAGAGAGAGAGAGAGAGAGAGAGAGAGAGAGAGAGAGAGAGAGAGAGAGAGAGAGAGAGAGAGAGAGAGAGAGAGAGAGAGAGAGAGAGAGAGAGAGAAGCGCAAGGACGGAGGGAGATAATGATGGAGAGGAAGTCGAAGAGAATAGACAGAGAAAAGCGGAGAGACCGAGAGGGAGAGAGAGAGATAAAAGGTACACGGACGGAGGGAGATAATGAAGGAGAGGCAGCCAGAGAGAGAGACACTGGGAGAAAATAATGAAGTGAAAGGAGAGAAAGGAGAGAAAAACAGAGACAGAGAGAGGAACAGAGAGAGAGAGAGAGAGAGAGAGAGAGAGAGAGAGAGAGAGAGAGAGAGAGAGAGAGAGAGAGAGAGAGAGAGAGAGCTGGCGAAGTGTAAGCCGTATTGCCAGTGGAGAGGCCAACGTGGCTATAAACTGCAGTGAGGGACAGGACTACTGAGGACTTGAGATGGACTGATAAGCGACAGGGGAGATACCAGGGAGATGGGCAGAGAGGGTAGGGGAAGGCCAAAGGTTACCAGATGAGGTGGAGGGCCGCACCGACCGCCGTTTGCCCGTGGCCTGAACTAAACTCAACACACACAGAGGACGAGACAAACTGTGGCAGTGAAAGAATGGAGAAGGGGGAGAGAGAGGAGAAGGGGGAGAAGGGGAGGAGGAGGAGAGCAGGAGCAAGAGTGGGAGGTGGAAGAGGAGGAGGAGAAGAAGAAGGGAGAGAGGGAGGAGGAGGATAGCAGGAGGAAGAGTGGGAGGAGGAGGAGCAGAGCAGGAAGAAGAGGGGGAGGAGGAGGAGGAGGAAGAGTAGGAGGAGGAGGAGGAGGAAGAGTGGGAGGAGGAGGAGGAAGAGTGGGAGTAGGAGGAGCAGAGCAGGAGGAAGAGGAGGAGGAGGAGGAGTGGGACAAAGGAAGAGACAAGGGGAACGAGGGAAGGGGGGGTTTGGGTTCTAGCAAAAAGAGGACGGAGGAAGAGGTGTCAGCAGAACGGAGGGGGAGAGAAAAAGGGAGAGGAGAGTCGACGGCGTGTGTGTGTGTGTGTGTGTGTGTGTGTGTGTTGTTCCTCTCATTGATTATGTTGCATAAGGCTCCCCTGGCAGCCAGCTAACATACATATTTAAGATCACACTTTGGCCTGCGTAGTTATTTATGTCTGGCTGCGCTGTGCTACCTCTCCCGTGTGTGTGTGTGTGTGTGTGTGTGTGTGTGTGTGTGTGTGTGTGATGATGGGATGGTGTGTGTGTGTACGTGCGCATGTGTAAATGCGAGAGCTAGCAACAAAGTGGAAAGCCGCCGGCCACAGGATGAATAATAGACACACACACACAGCCGCACACAGACGCTGAACGACACACCCTCCCAACCAGGATGTTCTTTGGGTACCTGCATGACGATGTCCTGGAACAAAATTAGAATTGCCTGCTTGGAGGTACAGGACCAAGCAGAGGATAGGCCCAGAGAGGCAGGACGCTGCAACAGTACCGAACCACAAAGGAGTCTCTCTGTGTCATTCAGGAATAAGACCTCTCTGCAAGGCACAGTCCTACTACAACAGCGCCACCGAGGGCTGCAAGCATCTATGGGAGGGTGTAGAGCAGTGGTTTTCTCCACCCCGTCCTCAAGTACCCTCAGCCATTCCAGATATTTAATGCCACTCCCCAGTGCTAGCACACCTGGTGTAATTAAGACACCTACAGCTAGGCTTTGACTAATTACACCAGGTGTGCCAGCACTTGGGGAGATTAAATATCTGGAATGGCAGGGGGTGCTTGAGGCTGAGAACCACTGGTGTGGAGAAGCCTGTCACAGCCATCCCATTGACATACTTGTTTCATTTTTATTTCAGTTGGCAGGCAGGTCGTCACGGTCCACCATCTGCTTAACAGATTTCTTGACGCCGAAATGATATTGATACAGATTGATACATTGAACGGATGACCAAAAGGTAGGAAATTCCCTTTTTGTTATGATGATGATGAATCATTTTCTTAGTTCCTTGAATACAAAGTTCCCGTCCAACCGCAGCCCGGAGCCAAGGCTGGAGGGGTCCATATTGTGTAAGGCGTAGAGGAAGATGGAAATGTGACAGGCCTATTAAAAGGATAATTGCCATGGTGATGAACGTCTCTAAGATCAATAAGCTTGACCTCGGTGATGGGACTGTGATTGATTCAAAGCTGGTCTGTTAGAGAGGCTGTGGTCATAATGTGGTCATGCATGAGAATCACCAGAGCATTTAAATGCAGAACTCTCCGTATGTACCTGAACTCACACCATCTTGTCCATAGTAGGCCATTTTAGCTTTCCATGAAATAGCACATTAGAAAAAGCTTGTAACCGTCGCGTTCCTTCCTCCTACTCTTTAAAATGTGGAGTCTTTTTTTTTGGAAGCTCTAGAGAGTCAACACAAGAACAGGCCAACAAAACAACAGTATGAAAAGGTAGCTTTGTGTGTGTGTGTGTGTGTGTGTGTGTGTGTGTGTGTGTGTGTGTAACCCTAACCCTAACTCGCTAATAGTAAGCTCTAATCAAACAATAAAGTTGTGTCAAAGCAGCTAGCACTGCCAAAAATGCGAGGAGACCCCAGATCCAACCCCACCATGATGCTGTGCTCCGTTCTCCATAGGCAGAGGAGAGTAATACTGGAATAGGTAGGGGTATATTAGTGTATTCTACCAGTAATGCCTGCCTGCCTGCCTGCTCTGAATCGGCATATCCGTCAAATCAAAACACTCCGCTCGGAATGTCATCACACGGAGAATTATAGGCTTGCTACAATGGAGAAGGGCGAGTTGTGTGTGTGTGTGTGTGTGTGTGTGTGTGTGCGAGAGTGTGTAAGTGTAAACCGTGACAACCACTGCAGACGTCTAGAATCCTTACACCGACGTGAGTGCGCTCTTGCTGCCGACGTACACACACAGACGCCAGCAAACGCGCGCACACACACCACCTCACAGCCGAGCAGAGAAGGGAAATGCAAATGAAAGGTAGGGTGGTTGTTTACTACAGAGAAGACGGTGGGAGAGGTGTGGGGGGTGAGAAGGAGAGAGATAGAGAAGGAGGGAGATCGAGAAGGAGAGAGAGAAAAGGAGAGAGACAGTGATAGCGAGAGAGAGAGAGAGAGAGAGAGAGAGAGGGCAAGAGAAAGCGAGAGAGAGAGAGAGAGAGAGAGAGAGAGGGAGAGAAATAGAGCGAAAGAGAAATAAAGAAATAGAGAGAGAAAGAATCCTCTCTTAAGCTTTGATTCCTTCTCTGGTCTCCTCCTCTCCCTTCTCCTCCCCTCCCCTTCCTTCCTTCTTCGCTCCTCTCATCTCCAGGGAGGCTGCCTCTCTAACAGTCCATCATTGGCCTTACACACACACACACACACACACACACAAACAAACGCACACTCACCGACACTGACACGCACACTAACACAAACACACACACACAAACACACATGCTCCTGTCTCCACGACGTCTCACCCCGGATAATTATCCCTAACAAAACACTAATAGTGTTCCCCCTTAGAGATCCAAGGCTTTCTGCACACACACACACACGACAAACACACACGCAAACACGTAGAGACACACGCACACATATTTCCGCTGTTTAGTCACACAAGTAACAAGATACATGTTGCCGTTTTTAACGACATGCTAGGCTAGTTAGTTTGTGGGCGACCTTGTGTGGGATTGCGTATGACTCTGGGGGGGGGCGGGGAGCGCAAGACGGGCCAGTATCAGGTGTGTGTGAAGCCACAGGTGTGCCATCAAAGCCTGCTGTACCCGAGGGACAGACAGACAGACAGACAGACAGACAGACAGACAGACAGACAGACAGAAAGGCTGGGAGGACAGACAGACAGACAGACAGACAGACAGACAGACAGACAGACAGACAGACAGACCGGGAGGACAGGCGGTGCGACGTCAACTGTGCCGCGGGACCACACAACAAACACCCCCCACGGGCGTCTGGCAGGGAGCAGCAGATGTGGATGCTCTCGGCTGAACGGGAGTGCACGTGCCAAGTGGCCATGCCTGAATCTGTGCGTGTGCTCCTTGTTTGTCGGCGTGTGTGGGCCACGTGTGCGTACGTGCGTGCGTGGCGGGGATTGGGCCTTTGAAGTGGACTGATGTAGAAAATGAGATGATCTCAGGTGCTCGCTTCACACTACGCAGACCTCGCTCCCTAAAAGGGACAAACAGTTCGGCCCGTATTCAGGAATCCGTCCAGGCATGTTCCTGTATACGTAGTCCTCTATTTCCAACAGGCAAAACATGGCAACCTAGGACAAGCTTCGCCGTCGCCGACAAGACGCCTCTTGCTTTATTTTTGTAAATCCTTTCCAAGCGTTGCTAAGGACTTCAAGCCAAACGCCTTTAAAGTGCTATGTTCGGCGGTATCACAGCTTGGATAACCTGAGGGCTCACCGAGCTTGCTCTCAGAATGAATCAGAGCACAGACCAGGTCCGACCAGACAGCCATGCTGGTGTCCTCCTTTCAAAGCCTGGGGACAAGCAGCGTTCAAGAGGCACCGAGGCGAGCAACAACCAAAACATAATATCTATGTAACACCAACACCAGCTTCTGAAGTCCCACCAAAAACATGAAGAGCCTAAAAGCAGGACTGGGTGGCACCAGTTATGCGTAAGTTCGCGATTAAGTTTGTGCGTCAAGTCGTTACTAAGTTCTTAGTAACTACTAGTTAGTTTCAAACTATCGTTCAACTAAATTCAGTTGCAACATCAATGCTTCAGTAATGTCTTGGCAAGTCAACCCTAAGTCATGCGTCTACTACTATACTATACTTAAATACTAAAGGTTAATTTGTCGCTGGAGCTTGACAACAACTTCCTCATAGCCAATCAATCAACAAGCTACGATGTAAACACGGAAATCAATTTCCAATGATATTAAAAACGCAGTAGGCTTAGGTTACAGTCTGAGGGGAAGAAGTAAGATGGCTAGTTAGACCCAGGAGTCAGGACTTCACTGCCTCTTCACAGCACATGATATCGTTAATAAAACGTGTAGAGTGATAGACTCCCCCTGTGTTTTCAATTAAAGAGAGGAATAATAATCATTATAGAGTATAGGCTCCTTCCAGACCACGGCCGTCTCTCTCCCCAGGGAGCAATAGATCTGGCTTGTGACAGAAAACCACGGCTACCATAACAACCTAATGTGTTCCCCCTGCCCTATGCAAACAGACACACACACCGTATTAAATATTAAAAGCAGCGATTTTTTTTCTCTCTCTCTCTCCCTCTCACGGAATTCTAAGAGGCAAGTTCTCCAGGCGCGTTTGTCCTTCAGCGAATATTTTGTGGTGAGTACAACGCAGTTGCACCTGATCGATGCTATTGATCAAGCCACGGCGCATTAGCCCTGATCACACTGTACCACTCCCGGAGAGATGTGACCGCACGGTCAAGTATGGCGAAGGCAACGCACAACGATATGCAACCCCTACCTCATTCAGGCCCGGATTTGAAATCCACCTTTTTGAATTAAACACCTGCCTGGTCAGCGTCAGCCTATCCACCAAATTACTTCAATGGGTTACAGTAATTGCATCTCCTCTTGACGGAATAACAAATGACCCTCCCACCTACCCTTTCAAAATCACCACCAACCCTACTCCCCCTCCCCTTAAACCTGGGCTATATGCACAATGACAGGGGTGATGGACTAGCAGCACACCATAGATTGAGGGAACGGATGTAAAGCGCAGGCCTGTGTAGGTTCTAGTACGGGTGGTCGATAGATATACAGCAGGTTGATTTAGATAGATAGATAGATAGATAGATAGATAGATAGATAGATAGATAGATAGATAGATAGATAGATAGATAGATAGATAGATAGATAGATAGATAGATAGATAGATAGATAGATAGATAGATAGATAGATAGATAGATAGATAGATAGATAGATAGATAGATAGATAGATAGATAGATAGATAGATAGATAGATAGATAGATAGATAGATAGATAGATAGATAGATAGATAGATAGATAGATAGAGAGAGAGAGAGAGAGAGAGAGAGAGAGAGAGAGAGAGAGAGAGAGAGAGAGAGAGAGAGAGAGAGAGAAACAGAAACAGGCAGACAGACAGACAGACAGACAGACAGACAGACAGACAGACAGACAGACAGACAGACAGACAGACAGATATAGGTGGTTGAATACCTGATTGGAGGTGATCCTACATTCTGTCTTCTCTCCTCACTGGGTCCCTCTCTGCCCAATGTAGACGCCGGTCAGTGCGCAGCCTATTCAAGCAGAGTGCTGCGTTCGCTCACTTGCAGCAATAGTGGTTTGGTACACCTCAGCTCCCTCCAGCATAGTCTTTTTTTGCGAACCATTGGAATCATCCATGGATGCCGCAGGTTCTTTTAAATACATCCGTCACAGCTTTCCCTCCAACCGATGAGGAACGAGTAGGAGCCCCACTAAGCATCCGGGATGGTTGATTTTATTTTCCAGCGGCTCAAGAGTGTCAATCTTTAAGACAGTGGTGAGAGGGGAATGGTTGGATAGGTCTGTTTCCTATGTTTGTCACAGAAAGTCGGTATTTTCTCTCTCTCTCTCTCTCTCTCTCTCTCTCTCTCTCTCTCTCTCTCTCTCTCTCTCTCTCTCTCTCTCTCTCTCTCTCTCTCTCTCTCTCTCTCTCTTTCTCTCTCTCTCTCTCTCTCTCTCTCTCGCTCTCTCTCTGTGTGTATGTGTTTCTTTCTCTCTCTCTCTCTCTCTCTCTCTCTCTCTCTCTCTCTCTCTCTCTCTCTCTCTCTCTCTCTCTCTCTCTCTCTCTCCCTTGCGCACTCTATCTTCCTCTCTCAACCATTTCCACCACCGCTGCCGTTGCGAGAGCGCGCTCACCTCCTGCTGATTGGTGGAACGGCAATGCAAAGGCCAGGGGCTTGGCGCGCGTGAGCTGCGGTTGTCATGGTGCCGGGCGCGGGAAAGTGGTCTCTCGCTTTCGGGGCTCTGAAGGTAATGAGAACGTGAACCGCAGAACCGACAATCTCCCCATCACCCCCATCCCCACCTGCCCCCTTTTACCGCTATCTCTTTCTATCCTTCTCTCTCTTCCTGTCTCTCTATTTCTATATCTTCAAGTCTGTTTTGCATGAATTTACTCTCATCTTCATTTGTCTCTCATCATCTCTCATGATAGACTATCCTAGCTTAGCCTATTCAACAACTAATTGAAACGCTATATTCGATATGCTACTTAATTATCAAATTCAGTTTTCTCAAAATAACATACTTTAACAACATACGAGTCTCAGAGAAGGATATAGATAGGACAAATAGCAATGCTGCAACTAGTGGGGAAAAAGCTGGAGGCAAACATCTCCTTTAAAATGTTTGGAGTAGCCTATTGATTGATTCCAAAAACCCTAACGAAATAGTTTCGTCTGAAATACAATGTAGGCCTATCTAACTGCCACACTTGATGTAAATTATTATTGCAGCCTTATTAGATCCTTAATTGTTTTGGTTTAATATGGTGTGAGTGTAGGCTATATAGGGAAATGTAGCCATTTTGCAGAACGACGGAAAAATAATCTCTGGTATTGTGGCAGGTATGCCATCCTCTGCCATCACATACCAAGTGTCTCCTCTCACATCTGGCCTGCTCCCTCCTCAAACCTGATGGCTCTTCAAATGTCATCGGCGCTGGGTTCCACAGTAGGTTAAAGGGCAGTGTCACCCTTTTTATTACATTTCAACACCGTTCACTGTTTCTGACAATAGAACAGACCGTATAAGAAAGTCCCTCCGAAACCTTTCTACTCAATGGCAATCTCCTCGTCGCCTTCTTCTGTGCTTCCTTTTATCTCTATTGTCATATCCCTCCTTCACTGTGTCTGTGTGCAGTGTGTGTCTGCAGAACAAGGACAGAAGTGGAAAATAGAATTTTGGAGCAAAAAATTGACCCCCCCCCACCAACAACCACCCACACACACACACACACACACACACACACACACACACACACACAAAACATACAGTTGCTCAGATTCTCTTTTCAGTTCACTACCCCTCCCATTAGAATACATTACCCATGGGCAGGCTACTGGCGTTGCAGACCAAACAAACATGGTGCATGCACACACAACGGAAGAAAGAAAGAAAGAAAATGGGTGTGCATTTTTACGAACAAAATCCCATACCCTGTCAAAATATTTTGTTATTCTTCCCATCTTATGTCACATATAACACAAATTTGAATAGCATCACAAGCTAGCATTTTTTTCGATCAGTTATCCGCACTGCCTGAGTGAACCCCACCCAACCTCCCTTTCATTCAGTTAAAAGGTGACCTATACCCTGTAGTCAACATGGGGCTCATTCTGTCAAACACTTCTCGTAAATCGCAGATCAATACCGATAAGTCTTTTTTTTTTAAACCTCACAATAAATCAGCCGAGACCAAGCGCCGGGGTTGGGAAGTGCCCCCAGAGTGATCTTAAGATGTATGTCTGACTCAAAAGAAAGCCAGTCGGATATGGCTCCCGTATCCTCTTTCCATTCTTCCCCCTACTCTCCCTAGCAAAGCTTTCCTAAACTACATCTGTAAGCCTTCGTCCCGGAAAATGGGGACCTCGAACGGGGTGCTAAGACATGCCCTGCACTCTCGAGAAGCTGGATGAATAATAGCCCCGTTACAAACAAGCGGCAAACCCTTTTTGTTAAGTCCCCGCTCATTGAGAATGCCACACAGACACGGGCAGGAGAAATGGAGCAACGAGAAAGAGAGCCGAGCTGTTTCAAGGGGAGGCAAGCATGTATACCACAACATTTGCAACCCCCCCCCCCCCCCCCCCCCCCCCCCCCCCCCCCCCCCCCCCCCCCCCCCCCCCCCAACTTCTCCCTGTCTTGTTGTGGGTGCTTTGTGTTTTTATCTGCTATTGGGTTGGCCACACTGCCTATCTCTCTCCCTGACTGTCTGTCGGTTTGTTTGTTTGGGGTCTATCTGCATGCCATGCGACACGTGATCTGACGCTGTGTTTTTGCGAAAGCAGGGGTTGGTAGGAGATCAAAGGAAAACACTCTCTCTCTCTCTTTCTCTCTCTCTCTCTCTCTCTCTCTCTCTCTCTCTCTCTCTCTCTCTCTCTCTCTCTCTCTCTCTCTCTCTCTCTCACATAAACACACACACACACACACCACACACTTTCTCTCAGCAAGCCTTTCCCCGGTGGCACAAGATGAGTCCCGATTGGCATAAATCAATGGTGATTGATCTGGAGTGTATGTTCCCTGCTGTCTGCTGCTCGGTGATTGATCACCCCGCTAACCTCCCTGAACCCTCGGGGACCTGCAGACGAAGGCACAGCTGAGGTAACACCGGAGCACGCACAGTATGCATGCAGACGGCACACTACACAGGGCTGGCTGGGAGGCAGAGGGTGATGGTGAGCAGCCCTGGGGCTCGCTCAGTTCTCACTGTACATCTCACTTGAGGGGGGCGATGGGTTAGTTTGTCCCGGGCCGTACTGACGGACTGGGATGGATGACGCTAGGTTGAGTCATGGGGTACAATCCTGGCCGGTGAGGTACGCATGGCACCAGCGGGGCCAGGGCAGCAACACAGAGCAAACCCTCGGGTGTGGAAGATCCGCAAGCACAGGAAATGGCAAGGCAAATTACTGCCGATCAAGTCCTCCCTCCTTCCTTGCTTCACAGCGATTTACGATGTGCCAACCAAATATTTACTCTTTGTATATAGCACACATTGTGTGGCATTGCCCTTGGGTCTTTCACTTCGACGTGCAGTTCAAGTAGGGAGCACAGATGGTAGGGTTGAGGGGAATAAATGCGCTAAAGGTTTTGGTAAAACAATTTGATAAACACATTATTTCCTTTGCACCGCATTCAAACTGAATCGTTTAATTTTTAAAGCCATTTGCACCAGAGTAGGAATGCATAATTAAGCACTTCCCTGCACCCCAGGGCCAAATGGTCTCTAGCGCACAAATAACCAAGTCAGAGAAGAGAGCAGAAAGAGAGGGAGAGGGAGGAGGGGAAGAGGAGGGTGGTGGTGGTTGTAAGTGCATCGCATTCTTAGTTATACCAATTCTGACACTGATACAGTGTGTGTTTCTGTCAATACAAAGGATAAGGGCTGCCGTGCTCTCCTAATGCAGGCCTAACAGGATGTGACAACAGGCAGAAAGCATAATAAACTATCTCTCTCTCTCTCTCTCTCTATGTGTGTGTGTGTGTGTGCGTATGTGTGTGTGTGTGTGTGTGTGTGCATGCGCGTGTGTTTTATAGAGTGATGTCAGAAGCCTGGGGATTTTTCATGTTAGCTAAATTCCTGCCCTTATCACCGAAACCATACACACCAATAAAAACATGAATCAACTTATGCAATAGTGTTTGCAAAATATTGCCTTGGTTTTCTTTTTCTGCCGTTGCGCTGATTCAAGACTCATAATTAGAATATTTTCCGAACCTCTGCAGTTAACATTTCACACACAGTTTAAGAGTATCTGGAAACTTGTCTTAGACTTGCTTTTACAAGATATAAATATACGTCTTAAATGTATTCTAACAAATCCCCTCTATAAGTATATGATATTGAATATTAATAAGTGCTGATTGTTCTCTATACCATTCTCTGTGCCCCATCAATAACATATTGACTTCTTTGTCCAGAGCTTCATCAAACAACTCACTAAATGTACATTACTGAATGGGATTTAGCCTTTCTAAGGGTATTATCAAGGATCCTCAGAGAAGACCTACCCAATAAGGGTACGGTTCCTCCCTATGTAGCAGCCATCTTTCCCCCGCATGGTATGATGAAGGTGTCCAACTCATTTATTCTCACAGAGCCTTGTTTCCTCTGAGGAGTCTGACATATTAGTCTAAAAAATTCATATCAGGTTAAATATTAAGCATCATTCTCCAGAACACAGGAGCAGTGGATCCTAAGGTGGTTCTTATATAAGTCATGCTGGCATTTTTGATAAATAAAAAAGGTAGGGTCGTAATTGTTACAGGACGAACAAAAACTAGATGTGTGAGCTGAGGGAGTCCTTTGAGAAAAACTATTCCTAGGCTTCTTGCTTCTCTTTCACTTACGGTTGAACTCTGTCACCCTTGAGTTTTTCTCTTCTCTACACTTAAGCCTAACCCGAATGAACAGGCAGCTCCCCTCCTTCCACAGACGTTGGAAGTTTCCTTTTTTTTTTCTGTCTGGTTGCCTGTCGTGTTTTTTGTTCCCAGCCAGTCTGCTTTGCTCTGCTCCTGCGGAGAGAGTCACAAAGAGCTGTGTGTGTGTGTCTCTCTCTCTCCAGGCGCACGTATGCTCTCCCTCCTCCAGAGTGTCGCTTTATCTTTCCGCTCCTCTCTGGTCGCTGGCGTGTCTGTGAATCCCCTCGCTGCCTGGTCCTTCGTCTCCCTGTGTGTCTGCCCCTGGCCGCTCTCTCTATCTCTCCATCCACCTTTTGCCGGCTCCTGCGCCAGCTGGAGTAACAGAAGCCTATGCATGTTCTCATCTGCCGCTCTTAACGTCCATGCTTATACTTGTACCAACCCTCTCTCTTTGCCTGCTTGTCTGCCTGTCTGCCTGTCTGCCTGTCTGTCTGTCTGTCTGTCTGTCTGTCTGTCTGTGTCCGTCCGTCCGTCCGTCTGTCTGTTTGCCCGTCTCTCCCCCTGCGTGTCTACGTCCTTCTGTCTGTCACTTCTTTCTGCCCTCCTGACTGCCTGTGTTAGGCTCTCCCCTCCTGCGTGCTCCAGACCCACGCTTCCGGCTGTTCTCCTACACACCTCTCCTGGACTGTCTGATTTGTTTTCTCCCGCTGCCCCAGCAGATGATGCTCAGGGTGACAACCAGCTTATGCAACGCTCTCTATTATTAATTTATGTCAATGACTCTCTCAAGTTTCCCCTTGATCCCTGAAAGCCCCCATCCCTTGTTAATGCCCTTTTGGATTGGCAATGAAGGTGCCTTTCTTTCTGCTCTCTGCTTCACCTGAAGGAATAAATACATTTTATGAAAAGCAAATGGGTGAATACGTTTTGGAACTTATCGTTCCTTGCATGTGTGCATGGCGTGTAATCTTTCAGGACCAAGATGACTAGGCAGTTGCCACTATGCAGCATTACTACCTGACAAAGATTGGAATACTTACTGTAGTCAAATTTACCAACATTTGTTGTTACAAATGTAAGAGCAAAACTAGCACCACAGAGCAAGGGAGGAATTTAGCCCCCTCTGCTGGAGATAATACGCAACAAACTCAACACAGGTTTTCTAACGTTGGGACTCAGTTTGATTTATTTTAGAAGAGTGAACATAGTACCCACTCTCACTACTCCTTCAATAACACTTATGAGTGGCCCAGGCCTGTGTTTGACAAAGACTGTGTTGACTACTTTAAAGTTATCACACCAAGTGTTTAGGAATCCCATACAGACCTGTCTCAACATTGATTATCTTCCTGATCAAAGTCTGCTGATATATCACAGAAATAAATACGGACACCAGGGCCAAAGGGAAAAAAACAGCATCTATACAGTGGAGTCAACTTTGACTTGAAATGTGCAATGTGAAGAATTATTATCACACTAGTAAAATTACTGTTCAGTTCAGTTCAATCACAAGCAATGACATAATATGTATTTCATAAGTCTTAACACACGCACTCACTCACACACACACACGCACACACACGCGCACACACACACACTGTATACTGTATGTGTGTATACTATATACATGGTGAATTTTATTAAATAACATTACTTATAACATTACATTATAATTAAAAGATAAAAGTTTGTTTTTCTGAAATTCCAAAATATCAAATTCTAAATTTCTCCCTCTTATGTTTTCATTGTTATCTAATCTCAGACCAATCCTTTAGGGCGGGGGAAAGTGTCAATGTGTCATCCAGATTCAAATCTTTCCCCATCCCCTTTATCTATGACTGTGGTCTGATTCGTGCTTGGCATCTGGTGGGGATTTGGAGGCCCCAGAGAGCAGGGCCCTCCTGGTCCATTCGTAGGCCAGAAAAAGAGCCCCGTTGGAGGGGAAGGCTCGTAGCACTGTGGGGGCCAGGCCGCAGTACAGCGCAGGAACTCCTGGAGAAGCCGGGGGAACACAGTCAATCGATAACACAAACATTATTGAATGAATGGTTTAACAAGCCGGACAGAATGGCGCTCCAGTGAGGGTAATAGACTGAAGGAGAGACAAAGGTACAGACAGTACAAAAGGGTATTGACTGGAGATTCCTCCTTGTTTACTCTCTTTATCTGAATTCCTACCCTGGTCCCCCTATTCTCTCACTTTGGAAACACCAACCCATAACAGTTCAGCACTGTCGCTTTAGGACAAGTGTGTTTCTCTCACCCTCGGCCCTGATGATACTGAGCAAAGTGGTCAGGAAGCCTGCCTGACGACCAGCCATGGACAGAACCTGGATCCGGGATTTGACGGAGTCCACCGGATACACAGCCAACCAGAAGAAGGACCCGCCCACTCCACCGCTGACCAAGAGAGACACAGCGTCTGGCGAGGCGAAGAAAACAACGGGATGGAAAAGGAGGACAGGCCTCTACGTTTGTCTGTGGAACATCAAGGTGGTGCATGTGTGTGTGTGTGTGTGTATGTGTGTGTGTGTGTGTGTCTGTGTGTGTGTGTGTGTGTTTGTGTGGTTCTGTCCGTATCGGCTCACTCAATTCATCCTTGGACCCGCCAGGTGGTGTGAGGAGGTTACGGCAGACCTCGTATCCGCCAAAGAAGAAGAAGTATCCAGGAACCTCCCGGAGCCAAGTGCTGGTCATGCCCTGAAGAAAACCCAGAGGGCCATCGGAACGCATGATGTCTCGAGCCACTGACCAGGCAGAGCTACGGAGGAGCGCAGGGAGGGAGTTGGAGACCAATACATTATCAACACGGTGCTGATATGCATGAGGGTGAATCTTAGATACGTTCAAAGATGAGACCCCACTAATAGCCTCCTTCAACTCACTCGAGTTCACCGTTGCCGGCTCACATGGCATCTAGAGTGAGCAGGGTATGTGAGACCTCTGCGATGAAGTCATACTTACACGGGAGAGTCCAGCGAGACCCTGCCTGCCAGCCTCATCTCGGTGAGGGCCTGCATCCGGCACTTAACCAGCTCGGTGGGACAAAGCACCAGGGAGGCCACGACGGCTGACAGAGAACCAGACAGGGCGTTCTGGAAAACACTGAGGCAGCAGGGGGTGGATGGGAAGGAGTGGGACCCAGGTGATTTTTTGAAACGTGGGTCATTTTGACACAAAAAGAGATCGAGAGGGAAAGGGCATACCGACATACACACACACACATAAACACACACACACACACACACACACACACACACACACACACACACACACACAGGCCAAGTAGTAGCACGATACGAACCCCCCCCCCCCCACACACACACACACACACACACACACTCAAACGGAGCCCACCTCAGCTCGGCGACACTCTCCAGCCTAAGCACCTTCCGGGTCAAGTCCTGGCAGGTTCCGTAGCAGGCGAACAGCACAGCGTTCTCCGCCACGTTGGCGATCAGAGCGGGCACCGTGCCCAGGTACCAGCCCAGCAGCCCCTCCTGCCGGTAGGTCCGCACAAAGCAGTCGACGGCGCCACGGTAGAGCCCGGGGAACGTTTGCATCTTCACCTTGACGGTGTCGAAAGGCTGGCCGCTCAACACACACGCCGCACCACCTTTGAGACAGACGGGAGGAGTTTCCTGTTATCATCCCATGATGGGGAGTAAGACAAAGGGATGCAGAAGACAGAAAAATAAGAGACGAGAGCATGACACACAAACACACGCACATATTCAATATGACTGAAAACTACATTTTGGCAGAAGTGGCGAATGTTAAAAAGGTGTGGTGCCTTAGAGTGATGAGGAGGACTTGCATTGAAGATACCTAAAAAAAAGTAGATCAGACAACATCTCAATTCATTACAATTCTGTAATATCCCATATGTGAACTGTGAACTTTGACTCGTCAAGTTGTTGGAGACCTGTTATTAAACAAATTCTCAAAGCCATACAGTAAAAAACACAAAATTTCCATTCCATGTATCTTTCAGAACCATAAGGATCGTTGGCTCCCATAGCTTGACTTTCATTTATGGCTTAGGTTTACCTTTCCGTAAGATTAGCACTTTTTATTAAACAATATTAAATCTAAGAAACCCCAAGAAAACTAAGAAATAGGATCAATTTCACCCTTCTCTTTGCAAACAATGCTTTAAACAGTTTGCCATAAAGGGCTGGGTTGATGGTAACCTAAGAGACACTTCCCATTGAAAATGTTACACACATGAAGTTATAATATCATATCACATACAACGTGAGCATGGTGCGACCTGTTTAGAGAGAAAATGGTCAAATGAAGATGTGGCATTGGATTTGCAAAGTTCTTAAATGAGATGTTTGAAGTGTTTCTTGCCTGCTGCCCCAGCCGCTAGGTCAATCAAGGCACTGACAAAGGGAGGTGGTGAACATCTCTCATCTGGCCGCTCCACCGATTCCATCAGGTCCCCGTGTCTACGTGGTGAGTCCCCTGGCCCTCACAGCTTGCTCCAACAACAACACTGTACTGTCCTGTGCAGCGGTGACTGTGAGCTTTCACAAAGGCGCCACGACAACTCACTGAGTTAATCAAAATCCATTGTTTTTGGGAAGCAAAGGATTGCGTCTTGGGCAAGTCTCAACGGCTTTGGTCGGTTGTTAATATTTACACAGAGCTCTGCGGGAGGAGTTAGGTGATTCATGTTGACTGATAAACACTTAAGAAGAGAGTCAAAGACATTCTGCTCTTGCCCTGTATCAAACTGTTCTTGGAAATAAGGCCCTCATAGGCTTACATACTTTAGCTAGCACATACTGGAAAAGGTCATTAAGATATTAAAATCAGATACCCATCTCCATTTCTCCAAGAGCCAAAACAAACCCAATAGCAGTTCGAAGGCTGTTAGGCTATTGTTGGTGGATGGGTAACCACCCACAAAATGAATTAGAAACTTTTATCCCTTTGCGTAAAAAGATCTTGGGGTTACAAGTTTCCCAATTTCCCCAAACTTCTACAATGAGTGTATTTTGATAATTATTTTACCTAGGCAGAGGCGAGATAAAATAAACATATGTGGTTGAAGGCAGGGCAACACAGTAACTGTTATAGTATTGTACTTTGTTCAAAGGTCACAATGCATAATTTGAAAGTTCCCAATCTGATTTTCCTATTATTTATCAGCTATCCTGGACATGTTTTGACAAAAACAAAGTGAATGTCATTCATCCTCAAGAACGTCATCTAAGGTCGGACAAATGGGCATGACGAGACAGCAAATTAAAAATCTATTAATTTATTTCAAGTCACATAATGCATACTAAACATACAAAACAAAATAAGGGTCCAAGAAAACCCCTCACCTCACTGAACGCAGTGTCAACTGTGGTTCAGATAAGGATGAATTCTTCAGATATGATTCCAGTTAACTTATCCAAACAACAAAGAAAAGAAACCCATACAAACATGGAACCACATTGATCTACAGCTCTTCACTAGGGCTTGGGGCTGTGCACAAACACCATCCGAGAAACTCAAGTCACCCAGTGCCATCAGAAGGCTAGAGGGCTTTAGTGTGACAAACTGTTTTGAAAATCAGCCAGGGAGTAGTTGGGGAGCCATAAGTCCCACCTGGTATTTTCCCACCACAGAACCAATCCAACCCATGCTATGCTGGTGGCTTGTACACAGTAACGGTTGGCAAGGCCCTATAAACCGGGCTAACCTGAGCCAGCAGCATGGCACAGGAACAGGCCAGTTGTGCGTGGTGAAAACACCAATCCTGAAGAAAGACCCTGGCTGCAGGCTGTTCTGGAGTTAACACACTAACAAAGCAGCATTATCAAGCTGACAGCACAACACGAGATCTGCCACAACTGTTACAGGGTTTACACAGCTTTTTTTTTCTTCTTGTTTAGATATTTCAAGAACTACATCGATTGTTGGTTCACAGCTAGCTGTAGCTAACGACTTCACTGAGCTGCATCTAGGCACCCCTCTTCGGTTTGCATCCCTCCAACATAAATATTGCAGCATCGGGATCCCAGAGAAATAATAATGGAAAAAAAAAAAGTTCTAACTCTACAACAGCCATATAGGTCCACACAACTTTATATGCTTTGTAAAAAGGGTATATAAATTCTTACTCTATCACTTAACACCTACTTTCTTTTCACTTTAAAGAGCAGAGAGATTGAAAAACGCAAGACAGCATACAGATTACAGAGCCAGACCACACCAGAGCTAGGCATAATGGGCAATATGGTTTTGAAAAGAAATCTGTGTGTGTGTGTGTGTGTGTGTTAGCGTTCAAACTAAATGGTCAGAAGATTAAAGGGTGCTGGCAATGTTTTCCACAGCCTCAACCAGGGAGGAAAGCAAACAAGGTTATTCATCATCATCATCGTCTTCCTCCTCATCTTCATCTTCCTCATCATCATCGTCATCGTCATCGTCATCGTCAGCCTTCTTCGACTTGGATGATGCTGATGCTCCACCCACTTTACCCTTGTTTCTGTAGTCTGCCACGTCCTAAACAGGAATAAGTTTGGTTAGAAAACCTCGACACTTTGATCCTGAAAAACGATGAGGAAAGAAGTACCGTAGGTAAAACTATATTTCCATCAATCCCAACCCCCCACCCCACCCTTGTATTTTCTTGTAGTTTTTACTACTTATCAGGAAGGTTTTTGACCAGTTCATTCTTGCTTACAAGTTACACCACAATCACTACAGTTACAGAGCAATCAGGCTAACCTAAATCAGTTTGGGAGTTTTCACTTTGGTAGCAAAGCCAGAACATTTACCTTCCGATACTTATCCTTGAGCTTGTTGGCCTTGAGGACATAGGGCTGCTTGGCGGAGTCTGTCAGGTTGTTCCACATCTCCCCGAGCTTCTTGGCCACGTCCCCAATGCCAAAGCTGGGGTGCTGGGCTTTGATCTTGGGACGCTGCTCCCCACAGAACAGGAAGAAGCCAGAACTGAAAAAGAAGATATATTGAACCATCATTTGCATTGCTTGTACACGTCAAACCAATATATTTTATGAAGCTAATACATGTACTCTATCGAATGACAAGTAAACGCTCATTTTTACGACAGCTTTTTACGAACTGGAGACTCTAGTGAAATGCCAACCCTTCTCACACAGATAACATTCCGCCAACTGTCACAGCTGGGTAATGGCAAACTTGAACATGACACTTGCTCAAAGGGTCACAAAGGATTTTTAGCTTAAGGAGGAGTAAACCTACGGTGGTCTCTTTGGGGCATTGGGGTCTTTCTTGGCCTTCTTTCCTCTCTTCCCTGGTTGGTAGCCCTTCATCTCTTGGTCATAGCGGGCCTTGTCTGCTTTGGCTTGGTCATCAAACTTACCCTTCTCCTTGGGGGACATTGTCTACGAGGAGAGAAGAAGAAAAAAAAAAAAAATTAATAATAATAATAATAAAATAAAGCATGCACACGCCAAACATCACAAGGTTTGAATTAAAATATGTAGAATGGAGTTTGGCCTATTTTTAGATCATTGTTCACCCAGAAACAAACGAATACAATCATACGAAAACCAGAGTCTTTACAGCTACCGACCAAGTCTGGTTTAATTGCCGTTTGGTTGAACCAAAACATGTCTGCTGATAATTCAGTTATGGAATCTAGAAGTCTCCCCCAAAAATATTTGTACATATATCAAATAAATACAAATAAAATAATACAATCGGTCTTGCCCGGATGGCTCACCTTCCACCGACCAGAGCACTTCTTTGAGAACTCTGAAAAGTTAACAGGCACATCGGGGTTCTTCTTCTTGTGCTCTTCACGGCATGTCTGGACAAAGTAGGCATAGGCAGACATCTTGCCCTTAGGCTTTTTGGGGTCTCCTTTAGCCATACTGACCAATCTTTGGAAATCTGGTGGATTGTCGCTTTTTTTCCCTCAATGTTTTGTATGTGGTCCTGTTTGTGAAAACAATAAAGAAAATAAATCAGCAGCAGTAACTCATTATACATATTACATTTGCCTTCATCTGTAGGGTAATACAATGAAGTTATAATTAATCCTCTGAAATTATACAATAATGAAATTGCATAGGGAAATAAAGTTTCAAGAAATAGGGCCAGTTTTCCAGACATAGACACTAGTCCTAGACCAGCCCATAGAGTTTAACGTTTTAAATTAAGTGGTGACAATACATTGTTACAGGAACATTGTTCAGTGAAATGCTTGGTGGTCAGCTCAGTGTGCAATGCAATAATAACAACATTAATAAAAATAGATAAATAAAATAGAATTAAAAATTAAGATACGAGATATATATATATATATATATATATATATATATATATATATATATATATATATATCTATATATATATATATATATATATATATATATATATATATAAAAATTATATAATTGTAAGCCACATCACTACTGGAGCACACATGTTTGATCATCAGTTTTTCAGTTTTACAGAAAGATTTAAGTAAAGGCAGCATATCGCTGCACTGACAGCTTCGAGGGGCTGGCCGGCAGTAGAAACCACCATTATAATAGGCTAAATTATCCTCATCAGGACTTATCTTCCATTTTGTGAAAACACTTTTCATGACAGAAACTATCCCTCATTTCAAACACTGACGTGAAATCCGTCACTTTAATTTTAATTAAATGGGTTATTATCTTTATTTTTACTCATTTTTGTAGATGCGCTCTTCTGGCTATGTATTGGGGAGAACTAGAGAGCGAAGGACGAAGCTGCGTGAATCTGTTCCATTCGCTAAAATGGCCTCTGTGTAAGCTGTCTGCTACAAAGCTTCTCTCGTACACCCACTCGGATTACAAACGCCTTTGAGGCCGCACAAACTCGCACCATACATTCGTATAAATGCTGTTATAAAATAAAAAGTGTACTTCAAAAACATTTCTAAAACGACACAACTAATATGGTTAAAAGCACATTTATCGACAGTTTCACAAAGTTGCGAAGCGTCGCCAAGGCAGCGCAAAGCCACCCATAACAAAGGCTGTACAAGCCAGCCATGACTGGTATTGGAGCACTAGACGCGACAGTCGACAGGCTACCCTACTGCCAGTCAAACACAACATAATTTAAAAAATACATGAAAGTGCTGCATAAAAGCACGTTTCATTAACACAATTAAAGCATTGGTTTATGTATCGCATTTGGTGTATAAAATGATGTTTGGATATTGTCTTCCTCAATGACTTTCAGACAGCCATTTTACAGCACGGTAGTCTACTCGTGACAATCTTTCAATCAAATTAAACTAATAATCCACATCGATTCCTAGACCCTACTAATTATATATATATATAAAAAAAAAAAAAAAATCACATTTTAACGTCCAACCCTGACTATATTGTCTTAAGTATATTTTCTGGAAGAAAAGCCCATAAAACAAAATGAAACAAGCGCATGGAAACAACTTCGCTTTCGGCCTTCGTAAAAACACTTAGGCTACATCAAATAGTTTTGGCAAATCAACAAATATTACTTAAACGATCACTTGAGGGGCGCTTGCCCAGCCTACCTGAATTGTTTGTAGAAACAGCAGCTGATCAGACTGTGCTTCGTCTGTTCTTGTAATAGATCAACACTCAGCCTCGCGCTATCTCCTACGAGAACGGCGTGATTGGTTACATAGACAGGGGGTTTTGGAACGGCCTACTCTCGACATGCCAACACCTTGGAGAGCGCAATAACTTGTAGCCGACATTCCAGCTAAGGCCATACTATTGTTGTTCTATTATTAGAACTTAGCAGAAATAAACAAAAGTAACTGTCTTTACTGCAGCACATATGCTACTCAACAAATACATAGGCTTCTAGCCTAAGGATTATAATATTATTGAGAAAAGGCGAGGATCACGCCGAGCTTCTAATTTGTGCATGGTTTGAGATTAAGACTTCAGAAGCTGACCCTATCTGGTCAACAGCCATTTCAGGCCGACAAGCGGGACAGAACCTAGATGTAGCCTGTGTTGCACGAATGCAGACATTTTGTGGAATTTCGAGATGCTATTTGCGTAGCTAATTGTTGTGTCCTAGGCTAACTGAAGATTTTAACTGGAAGCTAAGAGTAGCGCGTCTAAAGCCATATACGCCGCCCTTAGTCATTGATACACGGTCTTGTTCAGCACTTCGCGCAATAGAACAGCTCCTGATCTACCACCACTTGGGCTACTATGAGCCCTCTAGATAAGTCTGAATGAGTTGCTCTGCACGACGCTCCACTCCACGACATATGGGAACATCCTAAATGCCGTCCACAAATTACAGATGGGCTTTGAAGTGACTCCCATGGTCACTTCTAGATTTAGTTTTACGTTTTTCAGTATCTTAATGGAAAGTTAGCAAGTATGCTATCAAATAACTGTAGCTTTAACGAGTGATTCGCCATATATATTTCAAAACTTTTCTTGAGAAAAAAAGGCGTCAACTAAGGCCACATTTCCAAAAGATTCTAATTAAGATAATTGTCTGGAGTAATAAGAGTTACAAGGCTAGAGGCGGAAGTATTGTTTGGAGTTCTCTAACTCGTCCACTAATACATCCACCCACTGTTCCATGTCTATTTCTCCATCGTCTTTTTCCTATTACCCTTCAATGTAAGCAACCATATTCATCACAGCTAGCAGATCTCTTATCCAATAGTGCCTTATAAATTCCCTCAATGGCTTGATGCCTGTGGTCCAATCCTCTCTTGCCTCTCTGACTTTGATTAGATGCATATTGCTCATGGTGCCTACTAGTTTATTGACAAGGGAAAACACCACAATACCTCTCAACAATCAGTTTTACATTTTTTAATCAGATTAAATCAGTGTTGAACTGTAGTTGAAAGGCTATTTGCATTATTTTCTTTGGCAGGCCCACAATGTTATCCCATGATAATCTTTTGCCTGTGGGTTGAACATCAGGAATCATATTGTTGCTGTTGCCAGATTGGTTGTTATGGTGGCTTTCAGGAAAATAATAAATAATTACACCCATTGTTTAAAAGGCAATAATAAATGCTGTTTCTAAATGTTATGACACTTGCTTGATTTGAAGGCTCCCTAAAAAGGCATCAAAAAGAAGAAGAAGTTGTACCAAAGTATTAAAGTGCAACAGCCTCTTCAGTCCGTTGGACTCCAAATTTGTGAAAAGTGTTATCTCGGCACTTTTGAAATAAGTTGCTGGGAGCATACGGAGGGTAGCAAAAAATCCTTTTTGCCATTCTCAAGTAGAGTCCATGAGTAACAGACAGCCACTCTTGTTGACAAGCTTCAAGACGCATAACAACGGGTCTACCAGTGTGTGTTGGACTGCGTGGAAGATGATGGCAGCAGTTCCACAGGGATTTCCACGTTCCATATATCTTTGTGACCACGGGCGTAGAGGGGCTGGTCCAACCAGCGAGGGTTGGACAGCCGAGTCAGGTGCTTCTCAGCTAGCCCAGTCAGAACCGCCGCTCTCTCCAGCTCGGTCAGGGCGTCCTCTGAACCAGAACACTGCCAGGTCACACCCACATCCACCAGGCCTGGGGCAAAATTGGAAATTTAGCTGGCAAAACAACGAATTATGTTTCTTTCTTTTACCAAAAAAAAAATTCTATTATATTAAAATTGCAAAGGCCAATCAGGGATGCAAACTTATTACACAATAATATTCCATTCTTCAATGGAATGTACCCACAACTTTTAGAGTAAGCAATAATGAACTGCCGATCTAGGTGGTTTGATATAATGTGATGTTTTGGTTGCATGAGCTTACCTGCCACGACCCCCCGGCCAAACCTCTCTCCTGACTCAAGGATGTATTCTATTTGCGTGCTGTTCATTCTCCATACATCTGTTAGCATGCCTCTCCACTCTTCTCCCTCCCATTCTTTCTGTGCAACGTGAATGGCCAAGGTACTGTTCTCCAGAGCGGATAGCACTGGACGCCATCGAGTTTCAACGGTTTTCACCCCGTTCAAAATTAAACCGGCGTACGGTTGCCTGAAAGACAGACAACTCACTTGTAAAGTCATCTTGCCACAATTAGGTTTGCTACTCCCAGTACTCGACTCAACTAGCGACACATGCGCGCAAATCTTCCAGGCCAACTTCAAGCTGTCTCTTGTCAATAAGTGTAAAGTTAGTAATCATCAACTGCAATTTTTTTTGCAATCTTCGTATTATTTGGTAGATAAAATCTATTTCTTGTTATTCCTGACAAAGTTTGTTTTGCCTTGGCACACTGCTTAACTAAGCACTTCCGGTATGATCAAACATTTACTGCCATCTAGTGGTTAATACCAGTGCACTTTTCCAATCCATCAAATTTTAAGTGACACCATGTGAGAAGTAGCAGAGTAACCAAGATAACTGTATATTCTAAATAAAAATATGGATGACATTGGAATGTGATATATATCTCCTAAAGGCATCACTTGAATGAAGTTTAAGATATCAGCTATGTGCTGAAAATGCCTGATATTGACTTCTTGCTCAAACTACTTAAAGTTATAGTTAAATATTCAACGCTTTGGTATAGTTTTTTTTTTTATTAGTTGTAGCAAGTCATATGTGCATAATAAAGAAAAAAAATAACAATGAACTGGAGATGAAGTTATATACATAGATGTTTTGATAATAGGTCTATGGGCTTGGCAGCAAAGCTCAGGTATGGGATCACCCTCTACAAGTAGCAGCAGCATGTACAAAACCACTGGGCAGCAACTGGACAGCTAGAAAACATGACTATGGGGTCTATTGTAAATGAGATAGTTTACAAAAATCTTAGGGTTCAAAGATGGAGCTTAAACAGATGATAGACATGCAAATTTTGCTCATGGAATAATGTGGATATGACAATATCCATATATTTTTGAGATTATAGAGAACAAGCGCTGATCTAGAAGTGCCTTGCAGATCATATTGACAGAGGCTAGATTTATTGTCAAAGGACTTCATCAGCAAGCCTAAATTGGTACTTCAAACATTGAGGCTCGAAGATTTGGGTACTGGGAGCAAAGTAAGTTACACGTTACAGAGTGCAATATAATGGAATTGAAGTGAAGTGCATTAACCTCACAATAAGGATACAGCATAAAAGAGAATTCAACCATTTGTTATCTATCTTACCGTGATAGTTGCGGTCACACAGAAAAATTTAGAATTGTTATGTTTATATTATAATTTATCACTTTTTACTGGTTCATTTTTACCGTAAAGGCATATTACTTTTTTTTTTTTAAAAGCTGTGAAGAAACCGGTATAAATAAAGAAAATGTAGCAACAAAAACTGGAATTCCCCCTCCTTTTGCCTCATACTTTCTTTACAGCACATATATTACAAAAGAATACATAAAATAACTGGATAGATTTTTTTCATGGTCCATATAATAGAAAACCCTTTCACAGTCAAACATATACACGCACTCACAGCACACACTTACACACTCATACACACTCACACGGTAGTAATGTCAGAAAGCTTATTGTTTCAGACTGACTGCTACAGGCTTCAGGCTTGTGCAAAGTGATGGTCATACGTTTAAGTCCCCATGGAGACATATTGGAAAGCTCCTACAGTACCTCTTCTCTTCTCTTCTCTTGTCCTCCCCTCTTCTTTCCCCTCTACCCCTCCTTTGCTCTTTCCTCAATTTCAAAACAGAAAGTCAACAGAACCTGTTGAAAAGCCATGCCACAGCTGCGCTTTGTCCAACATATTTGGCACAGCTGGGATATAGTCCAATATACTGTAGTCCACCGCTTACAGTCTGACACCCTGCAATGGGCTAGTCTGGCATGTCAATGCAGAGTTTGGGAGGAGGGACAAAGTATTTGCCCGGGCTTTGAGTTATCACCACACCTGTCTTCTTACGGAACATGGGCGCAATTTTAATGGGCTCATGGGCAGGCATCTCCTCAGACAGCTCGGGGTCCTCGTGGTGGAGGTCATAGGAGACGTTGCCGTACTCCCGCAGGAAGGGGAGCAGCTCCAACAGGAACTGGCAGAAGTCTTTTCGGATGCCGAACCACCCTGGAAAGGGAGGAGACCAGCAACCAGGAACGTTTCAGGAAATACCATGTTGGGGGAGCCACAGTAATAACGTACACTTAACATCGGGGTCAGATCTTGCTTTGACCACTAGTAGCAACATATTCTACAACCACGCTAGTAAATACTTAGGGAGGCTATATCAAAGTGATCAACGTAGTCTCTTTCACCCTTCACAAGATAAGCTGCTCACGAGACAAACCATAGCCTAGTGGAAAGACTCACAGTGGTTTCCTCCTTTCTGTCCAAAGGTTGTGACCATCAGCGTGACCAGGGAAACCCACAGAGGAACAAACACGGAGACATAGCTGGAGCCGTAATGGCCGTCCAGTTTATGGACCAGCAGGATCTGTAGAGCCACACAAAGACAATAACACTGTATTTATTTTGGTGCCCACAGACTGTGTTCACGCTAAACCCATACGGTGGCCTAATGGCTGTCTACTCAAGACTACTGAACAATCCTGTACTTGAGTGAGAGCACAGATACCCTTGCTAAATATTACTCCACTAAAAGTAGAAGTCTTCCATTTAAATTTCTACTTGAGTCAAAGTAGAAGAGTACCTGCTTTTAAAAAATACCTAAGTATCAAAAGTAAAAAGTCCTATTATTTAGTACGTTATGTTGGTCAGGGCAAACATAATTTAAAATACAGTAGGCAAACTTTCTGATTTACAAAAAAATTGCATGCTTTATAAACCCTTTCAATAATAATTCAAGTTCCTCAGTTACGTGAGTGCGTATGCATGTGTGTTGTATGCGTAACCATTAATTGTGTCCCATTTGCCATTGTATATCAGAATGTTCATCCTCAGGTTCTGTTTCTGCATTGTTTTCTTACTGGAGATTGGAGTTCAGGTTAGGAAAGGAAAGGAGCATTGGATGCAGATGACCATTGTAGAAAAGTGCAGGTTATGTTTAAGAGAGCTTCATAATAATAATAATAATAATAATAATAATTCATTTTATTTACAGAGAGCTTTTCTAAGACCCAAAGACGCTTGACAGAAAAAGTATAAGAAAATAATTTTCAGACGGAGAGCAACACACTAGAGTACAACAGTTAAGACAGAGATGGACAGAAAGGCAAACGATAAGGCAAAGACAACTACAAATAGACCAAACAATGAGTTGACAACGACATAAGTAAAAGAATAACTGTTTTAGGGTAAGCTAGGTTATAATCACATAAATACTTAGGGGTAGGCCAGATTGCAAAGATGGGATTTGAGGTGAGATTGAAAGATGGGTAGTGAGTTTTAGTTGCGAATACAAGTTGTATTAATGCAGCTGGTTATCCTTACAAAATTAGAATAATTTTCTTTCACAATTCAGAATAATTTGCCAGTAGCTACCATAAATAATCCTTACGCTTATCAGGCTCTCGTGTTTTAATCTATCTAGCTAGCTAAAGTCTATGAATCGAACCAATGTCATGCGACGATGGAAACGCTTGCTGCGCTCTGATTGGTAAGATTCAGCTTGAAAGTGTGTCGTATTCTCTTCTAGACAATACATTTTCTCCACATCAAAGTATCGAGCTACGACAGATATTGCACAAAAGCAGTGGAGTCAAGAGTAGGATATTTTAGTTTCAAATGTAGTGTAGTGAAAGTAAAAAGTCTCCCAAAATGGAAACACTTGAGTAAAGTACAGATACTTGAAAAAGGTACTTAAATACAGTAACAAAATACATGTACTCCATTACTGTCCACCAATGCTACTGGAGGATAAGCCTGATCTGTAGAGGTCTTCAGATACAATTACAACTATAAGGACCCATGCATCCCGAGTCCACTGAGAGTGAGGACAGTCAAGCCGTAAGACAGCATTGGGTTTGCCTGGTTACTCCGCGAGCGCACGGCTCCGCTCTCTAGTTGCCATGACAATGACCTACCTCGAAGGTGAGAAGGGGCACGACAATGGTCATCCAGCTGATCGCCATGGTGATGTGCGTGCGCCGTTGCTCGGCAATGACGTCCATGGAGCGCAGGAAGAGGACGGACCAGACAATGTAATATAAGACGACCAGGCACAGGAAGGACATTAGGATCCACAGGGGGACGCACACCACCTGGGACAGAAGCACAGAGGGTGGTTGTGTATTCCATCCAAGCACAATACTATTTGCCACACCATGTCACAAAGAGATCATTAGTTGTGTTGTTCCTACCAGCCACGGCCAACTAATGATCTTATCCAGCCGCAGTGCAATGAAGATAAACTGAAGGATGTTGACGGAGCACAAGATCTCCAACTGTAAGCGGTGGGAAGATACAACGTTATTTTTTGTCTGCTTTCTGTGTGAACTGTTGGCATACATACATGATTGTGCACATTTCAGGTGTGTGAAACCGCATGTTTTGCATTGGGCACCTGTGTGTGTCCCTGCCTTTCCGAGGTGTGTCATAGATCTGTGTATGTGCATGTCTAACCTCCAGTGAGCGGTCGTGTCTGAAGCCCCAGACACAGGCTGCCACGGAGACGGGCGAGACAAAGAACAGGGGCATGAAGACGAGGAGCCAGAAGTGAGTCCCTCTCTCGACGCGGTCACACACCAGCACCTCGAAGCTGAGCAACAACAGATGGATTCCCACGGCGATTAGCATGGCTTTGAACTCCACGCACGTCTCTCCCTCGGCCCTACAGCAACACAGTGTCACCACCACCGCATAAAGAAGACACCCACAGTTGACATACATACCAACACAAAATACCTTGGCATTATGATTAGTTCTGTTATGAAGTCAACCAGTCGACCATGTTAACTGAATTTCACGGAAGTCTGGTTAAAGAAAGCACATCAACATATTGAGTAAACTAGCAACACTACCAACTTAAATATGTATGTATTAAAACTGGTTGGTGAAGATGCCCACCTATACTGGGGGTTGTGAGCCCAGACGCCTGTCCCAACGGACGCTCCAATAATAACAAGGAGCTTCCAGAGCCAGATGGGGGCAAACACGGCCCAGTAACTCCACTGGATGACCCCATCCAGCCGGAGGGACAGCAGCACAGAAAACAGCAGCAGGCATGAGTATATCAGGAACTTACTAAGGGAAGAGTGAGGGGAGAGGACATATAAACAAACGGCCTGAATTATTAATTAATTATGAAACCACATACAGCAAAGGGAAAAAAACGTTGAGTTTAAGCAAGGCAAGAACAGACCACCATGCCAGAGTTTACACAATATGCGAGTCAATTTTTGTCAGGAAATAATCGGCTAACACTTTTTCTTTTTAATTAATAGATATTTTGTTACATGGCAGCCTGGTCTGTTTAAATAACAACCAGGACCATAGCCCCTCTTCTTCCACAACGGGTAGCTAGCTAACATTACTAATTCAAACCAATCATTTAACGTTGGCTCAGAAGTAACTGCCCTGATTTTTTATTTGCTATAGAGTGCACCTTTCAGCTACCAAAGTGAACAAACACAATGCTGTCTCGTTTTCCTTCCCACCCGATTTGCATCAAGCTAGCTAACGTTGGCTAAGTTAAAAACAAAAGCACCTTCGTTAGTTTGACTAAAGGATAAGCTAACGTTAGAATAGCAAGATAATAAGACTAGCACAGCTCTCACATATAAAGCACATGTCACACCATACCTTGGATTAAAGTCTTGAAAAAATCCTCGAAGATTCATGACTAACTCGGTAGTAAAGTCCTGTTTTCAAGCTAACGTTAAACAATGTCATTAGCTAGTTGGTTAACCTAGCTAGCTATCACAACGGATAACATAACTCGATAGCGCGTTAGCTTTCCACCAAACGAGTGTGAAAGGGGTGTAGCGAGCTAATTAGATGTCATTGTTGTAGCTACTATAAAGCTGCCCCGTCATATCTGTGGAAGTCATGTCAAATCGATCGACCATAGTAACTCAAGTGCAGCTACAGCAACGCAACTCAATCTAGATGCACTAACCTACGGTTGTTCTGTAAAACTGCTAGTACCAGGGTGCTATGCAATATTTTGATATCGGGAAAGCCCCATCTGGCTTCCTCATCCACACATTCTGCTGGTAGATGTAGTTTACAATGGGGCCAATGCCATATGTCTGTGGCCAATGCAATAGCTTTACATTTTTTGGACTACATTACCCTTATTACCTACTTTATGTTTGTATCCTGTCTGCCTGATGACAGTCGGAGGATGGATGCAGGTAATATTGACCCAAATTATGACTTAATTCTGTGATTATACGGGTTTTCACTCGTCAGATGTCTCCCATGCGTACTTTGTGTAGTAGCTGAATCAGAAATGTGTTGCGTAAATCTTAATCGTTTTCGAATGGCCACTCATAAACAGACAGGCCTGGTGATGTGTAAGTTTTGCTATTGTTCTTGGATGGCCTGAAGTTGTCGAGTCACCCGGCGTTCATAACAGTCTCAGAACAGCTGTTTTGAATTATAAAATGATACTGTCGTCCGTTTTGGGGAGGATTCTATAAGTTGTTGGTTGAATGACAACTGTGTCTTTGTTGTTGGTTTGATTTTACAGTTAATGACTTCGAGGCCTGTCAGTGTGCTCTGCCTCTATGGCTCTAGCCAATTGGTGTTAGCAATGCAGTGCTTTGGTTTTAGTTTTATGCGCTCAAAATATCACTCGGAAGTTTTTTCAAGGTAGTTCTCATATTTTTTGTGTACTCTTATTTTTTGGCTTTATATGACATGCTTCAGACCAAAACAGACTAGGGGATTTCTGATTGTCTAACTCTTTCCATTGCTGTTTTGCATTTGTCTCTCATTCTACATTTGACTTTCCCTGTTTGCAGTCCTAGCCACATATGAAAACCAGATCAACGTGTTCTCTGAGTTCCTTGAGGACCTGCCTGAATCGGACGAGCCTGTCTGGATCCTCGGAAGAAGTTACAATGTTAAAACTAGTAGGTGGTGATAGTCTAGAACCATAGCCCACAAAGATAGTATACTTAACGAGGCATGTTTTCTCCATGGGTGTTACAGTATGTCTAAATATGAATGGAGATCTGCATGACCTCAATCTGTTTGCTCCACTGCCCCTTGCCTGCTTCCCCACAGAGAAGTCTGAGCTGCTGTCGGACGTCCACTCTCGCCTGTGGTTCACCTACAGAAAGAAGTTTTCTCCTATAGGTAAGTGCCTTGTAGGATCAATAGCATGTAAACACACTGTTGGGTTTTTCCTTGGACATGACCTTTCAACCATAATGCCATGCCACAAGTCTGTTTTTTGTTGGTCGTCAACATTTTTAATTTGCAGGCTTTTTTTAGTCCAACAAATTTGTGTCTGTGTTGTTAGGGGGAACAGGGCCCTCTTCTGATGCTGGCTGGGGATGTATGCTACGATGTGGTCAGATGATCCTTGCTCAGGCGTTGGTATGTCGACATCTTGGAAGAGGTACGAAGTTCTTGTGTCTAGTGGGTTGTTATCAATGGTGGTGGTGTTATTATTGGCATTGTAGTGGGTGTTATTTTGCCTGTTAAATTGGATGTGGATGTTCCTGTTCTTGTTGTTATTCTGGTTGTACTCATGTTTGGTCCTGTTGATAATGCCACGGTGTTTGTCATTTGTGTTGGCAGCGTGGAGATGGAGGCCAGATGGGGACCAGCCAGAGGACTACAATCACATCCTTCACTGTTTCCTGGATAGGAAGGACAGCTGCTACTCTATCCACCAGATGGGTGAGCCATCAAACCTTGAAGGGATTCACTAACCTTTGGTAAAATAAGGCTATGGTTTACTTACCCTCAAACAAACAAGCCTTTAAGTACCAATTGTATGCTTGTGTGTTGTGTTCAGTTCAAGCGAACCTCCATAGTAACACATGGCAATACACATTTTAAATGAATAGGTTATGTCCATATGCTAAACGTTCTCTATTCATTTTAATAGTTTGATAGCATTTATTCAGAAAAATGGCCAAAAGCAGGATAAGAAGCCGAAGAAAAGTCTGAATAAGTGCGTATGCTCGTTCCCGGTCCTACAGCTCAGATGGGGGTAGGCGAAGGGAAGTCAGTTGGAGAGTGGTACGGTCCCAACACCGTAGCACAAGTCCTCAAGTAAGCAGTCACTTGGTTTTGGCGTTGTCACTCCACCACTGTTGACTTTTCTTTTAGGTGATTAGTAATGTTTCCATCTCCTAAAAGGAAACTCGCTCTGTTTGACGATTGGAACTCACTAGCTGTCCACGTGTCTATGGACAACACTGTGGTAATAGAAGACATCAGTAAGTGGCCCCTATCTCTTCCCTTACTGTATTTTCTTTGTCTTTTTATGTACAGCATTTCTAACTGTTAAATCTTTTTCCTGGATTTTTTTCCCCTGCTATTTCATAAAACTTTTTTTTTTTTTTTTACTTCTTCCCTTTATTTTAGCCATTAATCATCACCTTAGTGTCCTTGCCTTCTTGTGTTTGAACTCATTATTATATCTGTGAGCTATGATTCTCTCCGTCCAAGTTTTCCCTCTTCCACGCAGCTCATCTTATTAACCGCAGCAGCAGTATCTATATTTATGTCAGTATATTAGTATTATATTTGCTAGCCTCACACGTCTCTTGTCCTCTCCAGAGATGCAGTGTCACCAGAGAGCCAGCGGCTCAATGGGAGTGGGCACTCTTGGGGCCAGCACACCCTGTGGCTGGGGGGAGATCTTCTCTCCTGGGGAGGCTGCCGGTCACAGCTGCTCCCAGACCGCTGGGGACGGAGCTACAGCCTGCCCCTACTCACACCTCCATGGCCAAAGCCAGACCCAGGGCTCCCACGACCACAGCCAGCCTCAACCCAAAGGGTCCCAGCTCAAGCTGGAGTGGAGGCCCCTGCTACTGATTATTCCTCTGCGGATGGGCATCAACAGCATCAACCCTGTCTACATTCAGGCCCTCAAGGTATAGCTACTGTATAACAATACTGCCACACAATAGTCTTTATATCTGACAAAGAATGACCAGCACCAGAAGTTCCGTGTTATAGGTGAATTTAAATGAAAGGTGCATTGCGTGGATTGATGTCCATTATTTTGGCTTATTATGTGCTTATATTTGTTACCTAATCTTGGGGTACCTTGCGGTAGGTAGAGTTAAATGGTGCATAACTTTAACAGGGAAAGCAAAATGGCATCGTGTTGGAGCAGGCCTACATTGCTGCCACCGGCCTCCTTGTCCAGAGGCCTTATAATTGTCAGACGGATGTTAAGACGGTCCCTAATTCGTTATCGTAAGGTTATTGAGGCTGGGCAAGGTTGCACCATGGATGTGCTGTAGTGTGGTGCTGATGACTTGTAATGTTATGGTCTGCTCTTCCTCAGGAGTGTTTTAAGATGCCTCAGTGCTGTGGCGTTCTCGGAGGGAAACCCAACTTGGCATTCTACTTCATTGGGTTCATCGGTGAGTTCCAGAGACAATTGGATTCTCTCCTTACACATTGGGACGCTAATCTTTTCTATTTACCACCAAAAGTTTTATATGACTTTGAAAGTGTTAGTCTTTTCTACTTGGAACTTTTTCCCTCAATGTTCCTTCCCGCCGCTTAGGAGAAGAGTTGTTGTACCTGGACCCCCATACTACGCAGACAGTGGTGGACTTTGAGGCAGGCAGTTCAGTGGACGACCTCAGTTACCACTGGCAGAGGACCCCACGGCGCATGAAGATCACCAGTCTGGACCCCTCCGTGGCTGTGGTAAGATTTCCCTGGTAACTGCCGTATCACCACATCTCTACCTAATTAAACCTCTAGCAGCAAATAAAGTTAAGATGGACAATTCTTTTTAAACGTAATATTCTTACAAAACGCTAATGTGGCATATGGGCAGCTTCTAGTTAATATCCAGTTTAATTTCCCCAAATGTGTTTATTTTTGTTATACAATTCTATATACCGTATTCAATGTATGCCTTGTGTGCGGCTATCTTCAGGGTTTCTTTTGTAAGAGCGAGGAAGACTTTGACAACTGGTGCAGCCTGGTACAACAGGTAAATAATAAGTAGCATTACAGTTACACCAACAGAAGCTAACAATAAGAGACTATGTTTACTTATTTACTCCAAGTCATTTAGGAAAGTTTCATCTGACAATTTCGTTACGGCTTCAGTCATTTATATGCCTGAGCTGTAAGTGCAGGCTGGGTTTTGTAGTCGGTACTTGGACCCCCATGGATTTTACCCTGTGAGTTTACAGCAGATGGACCATAGTCCACTCGCAGGCCATAATGTAAGAAACACCTGGTTGTGATTGGTCCATTAGGAGATTCTGACCAATAGGAACCTGAGGATGTTTGAGCTGGTTGAGAACCATCCTCCTCACTGGCCGCCCTTCGTCCCTCCCTCCAAACCAGACGTTCAGACGACTGGGGCAGGTACTCTACTTTGATACTTGAACATCCAGTCTCCTAGGTACTTACACACGTGCTAACTGGTTAAAGATTGTTATTTGAATTGTGGTTAGTTTTCTGGGGGAGGTTATTCCGTGCATCACTTGTACAAACTGTTGTATGTTAAGGTAGGCAAAAACAAATGTTGTTATTTTAATAATAATAACTTTATTATTTTACAAATAAGGTGTCATTTTGACCCTTGTTTAAAAAAATACGAACTCACATTTCCCCATTGTAATTCAATCTGACTTTTGCTTCTTTTCTTCCCCTTTCTCTCTGTGAACAGAGTTTATCGAGTCCACTGATAAACTGTTTGAGTCTGAGGAGGAGTTTGAGATTCTCAATGTTTGAGCTGCTCCGCTGTTTTCCAACCAGACCACCTGAGGGCGCTGTTGCTTAGTTTATTGTCCGCAAGGGGGCAGAGATAACACTGATCAACCTAGGGCTGGCTTCCCTAGACCTCACTGCGCTGCAGAAGAAGAAGTGCCTCACAACCACAACGAGCACATCATATAGTTCACCAGGTTGCAAAAAAATTAAGACAATAAAACTTTTCATTTAATGCCGAGGGCAAACCCGGACAATAAAGTTCAGACCGAGATATAGACTCCATGTATTGCATCCACGGTATATTGTGGGGCACATGGCGGTATGGATAAGACTTCTGTATCTCTGCTGTGTGCTGTTTCTATACATGCACAGCTCATTACAGGATTAGAGTCTACTGTAAGACCACGGCTGATACACCCCCTCGATGATGTCTCATGGTGACACACCTCTAGAGGTCAGGGTCGATGGCCCGAGGCCAGGGCTGATTCCAGAGGCCATGGTTTTAAAGACTTTTATGATGGTCAAGATGATCAATGACTGTAGCTGCATGACTGGTGGTGGGTTAAGTGTGCCAAAAAGGCTGTGATTGCATGGATAGTGACATGTTGGGAGTTTACACCAAAGCATTCAAGGGAAATCCCACTATTTTCCCATGAAGTTCCTAAGTAGATGGGTTGCTTACGGCAGCAATGTGCCGATAATCAAAGGAGTTTCTTTCGGTGACGACCCTAAACAGCGCTGCCATACCATCACAGAACTGCAAGTGGGAAGGATCAAAATAGCCTGTCTTCTCTTTAGTCTGTGTGCATGACGTGTTATACTGTAAGAACTGTAGTCATGAGAGCATTAAGACCCTGTAGAACCACTGCTGTGGCCATCACCTGTTTGAGGACCCGTTCGAGAGCTGAGGACCTAGTAGCTGGCAGTCTGGATGTGAAAAGCGATGATTGATGAGAAGACCGTCCCAAAATAATCAACTATCGACGAGAGAGGAACTTTCCTGCTTTGGTGCAAACCTGTTTTATTCCCCCTACGTCCCTCTTTATACATTTGGACTGTTGTTTCCTTCAGAGAAGCACCCAACAGCTTCTCTTGTTTAGAGACACAACATCAGAATATGCAGTGAGCAAGTATTTAAAACAGAAACAAAACAAATACTAGCGATAACAGATAACTTCTTTATTTAAAAAAAAAAAAAAAAAGATTAAAAGTGCCTCACCATTTGTATATATGTACTTAATGTTTATTCTCGTTTCGGGAAGGGTAGGGTTTTCCTCCGCAGGTGTTTGACAATTCATATGAAACGGCCTCGCCCTTTTTATCCCTTGTACCAACGCCCTGCCCTGTGGCCTGATGTACATACATGCACCTGTTTCAATAAAGATATTTTAACCACAGACTCCCGTTTGAAAGTGGATACCGACCATCAGTGATTTCTGTTTGATGGAGTTCTCTACAAAGCGCCATTGTGTCTCCACTTTATGCTCCTCTTCTCTCCTCCCGGCCTCCCAGCCGTACGGCCGCCGCACGGTGCTCACGGTGCATGAACCCCGGTCAGTGTCCCAACCCAGCCTTCCCAGCAGCTCCACCCAGCCCTGAGCTTCCTGTTGCTGGCATAACAGCCCACATGGCTGCCTCTTCCTCTTCTGGAGGGAGGGGCCCCACTGGCTGTGGTTTCAACGGCTGGTTTGAGGAACATGCGGACAGGCCCCAGCTGGGCCACATGGGTTGTGGCCTGAAAGGAGAGGAGCGGTTGAGAGGATAGCATGTTGCAGGGGTGAACCAGACCGGACCTGCTTGGGCTAGATTGAGGACCAGCTTACCGAAAGGTGGAGGAGAGTACACCTCATCAACCAACTCACGTGCTGGGGAGACGCTTACTTTCCAAGGTAAACTGGTGGTCTTTTCTTTTGCATTTGTTATGAGTCTTCAGATATCTTTAAAACGACTTGATCTGACAGATTATGTAACTTGGGGGAGTTTATGCCATAATTGTTTCAGAAGGTTTTTCTTACCATTCACATTTGTTTACTCAAAGCATGGACAATTATGTGTGTCTCTTAATACGCCATTAATACTAGTGCACTATTGTTTAACTAGCATTTCTTTTGCAGGAGGGGCCACCTTTATCTATTTTGGATAACAAAACGTTTTGGTCAGAAATATTACAATTATCACTGCACGCACACTCATTACATTCTATATGACTTGCGCTTTTGTGGATGGATACAAGTTCCCACAGGTGCTGCAACAAGGATGGATCATGTTTTCTCTCTTTCTCCCCCCTCTCCCCACACACACAGCAATTGTTGTTCACTTTCTCTTTTCAGAACATTTATCTCTTTCACCCTTTCATTCTCTCTTAACCGCTCTGTCACTCGCTTGTGAAAATGAACATCTGTTCTCCATGCGTCAGTAATGTTGTGTCGCTGGACTGTGACCATCACGCCTGTCAAATAATTCTAGCCACAGCTCCACACCCTTCACTGACAAATAAACATCAACTTGGGATTTATCTTTGAAGATAGCTACAAACCAAAAGACAGAGAGACCCCGAGACGCAGACCTGAGAGAAAACAGTTATCAAAATAGGAGATATTAGCAGAATTAGGTAAGATAAAGTTGGGCTGGGTGAAAGTTTGGCGAGATCTGAAAAAGCATTAGCTTAAGATAGATTTAGTTCAGATTCTGTTCAGTTAGGCATGATTAGATTAGATGTTAAATGAGGATTTGGATGGATCAGTCTAAATTATTTACTTTAGGTCGTGGTTAGTTGGGTTGAGTTGACTTCGACCAGGTTAGCTTAGAGTTAGTTAGGAAGGGTGGAGTCTGACTTAGACAGGTCAGCTTAGAGTTAGTTAGGTAAGGTTGAGTTGAGTTGAGTTTAGATGATTTAAGAGTGCAGAGTTTCTTCATCTCAGTTTTCATGTAGGACTGGCTATGAATTTCAAGTGTGCTGTTTTCAGACTGCATCTGACTCCAGCCAGAGAAAAAAGAGTTGTTTGATCTTTTTGCGTCTTTGACACAGCTCAATAGAAGCCCCTGTCCTCCAGGGTGCATATGTGTACACTATTGTTAGAGAACTAACCACCCATGCTCTCTTCCTGTCCATATCTCCCAGTCTGCCAATCTATCTCCCAGCGTTACCCTGCTCTCTTTCTGTGCTATCCTCTCTCTCTCTCTCTCTCTCTCTCTCTCTCTCTCACAGCCTCAGTATTTCTCTCTCTCCCTCTCTCTGGCAGACGGGGAGGCAGCAGCCCACTTCCAATTGTCATGGCAACAGTCAGGGTATGTGTTGGTCCATGAGTGAGAGAGAGGAGGGAGGGAGGCAGAGAGAGAGAGAGCGAGAGAGAGAGCGCGAACAGATGTAAAAGAGGAGCTGCTGCTGCATAGGACGCTTCTCCTCTTCCTCTCTGCTCCTCCTCCTCTTCTCCTCTTTTATTTTGTCCTCCTCTCCCGTCCTCTCCTCTCCTCTCCTCTCTCCGCCTGCCTCCTCCTCAGGCTGGATGCAGGTAGGACCGGAGGTGGTGCGCGTTGTTTGAAAGCCTAATGAGTCTGGGATCAACAGGAAGGTGGACGCGACTGCGTGTCATTGATGTCGTCTGTTGCTGTGTGTTGTCATGGGAGTCGTTGACTACATGGGGCATCGGTGTGCGCGTGCAGACTGGGGCTCAGTCCCAAAGATATGATTGCGTGTCGTGTTCAGGTGCCGTGACACTCAGCGCCAAGTGCGTTCTCGTGTTTTCGTCCGTCATTTCGGAGTCGGGGGGGCAGTTTAAGGAACCTCAAGCTTTCTGTCCGGCCCTCTTCCGCCATATCTCTTTCTCCGTGCAGGTCTTTGAATAAATCTTTTGTGAATGTTTTTTTTTTTTTATGCATGCGTGTGTCTACGTGTGGTCTTGTTTTGCGTGCAAGTGTGCGTGCGTGTATGTGTGTGTGTGTGAACCTCTCGCGCAGGTTGTGTTTTTGCCAGCCGTGGTGGAAGTGCTCCCAGGGGCTTCGCGCTGTTTGAGATGCTGAGAAAAAACACGGCCACACACTGACAGGGAGATGAATGAATTACAGATCTGCGGAGAGCGTTGAACGCGTAGGGACAGGCGGGCTAAAGAAGACAGCTAGACAACAGAAACAGAGGCGCTTAAAGAAGCACCGGACAAAATCCCCGAGAAAGAGTGTGTGTGCCAGTGTGGATGTGTTTGGCCCGGCATAAGCAGTAGCAGCCAGGGATGGTCTGTGAGAGACAACCGGAGTGTTTCTGCCTCCGGTTGATGAATGTAAGACAAGTGCCAGGGATGCCAGCCTTTAGCGTTGCCTCAGACGGCGCCTGTTTACACCCCCACGATGGCATGCTCATTTCAACGCTGTCTCCTCACATTTTGTGGCTTCCAGAGATCATTTGTCAACTGGGTCACGGTGTCGCGTAAACCGAGATATCTGCTTGGGCTGTGTCACTGACACGCTGCTGTGCCACTTGCATGTCACTCTGACCCTGGCATGGCGTGTTCCGACCTATTGTATGTTCGAGCTATGGTTGTACCTTGTTAGGAATCAGGAGGAATATCATCCTTACCCATCACTTTTTAAGTCATGAGGTTGTCTTGACAGGGATTGCTTCCTGGTAAATACTGGCGCTCTGTGGCGCAAGTTTAAATTGAATATACTGTTGTAGATAGTCCTTGTGGAACTGTGATCACAAACTCACCTACCCGATGACCTGTTCCAGCTAGTGTAGCCCATGGATGTCCTTCAGTGGATTCCCAAGCCTAGTTTATGCATCTGATGGTCACTACTCAGAGCTCAGACCTGAACGCAGAGGGAAAGAAAAGCTGAATTAAATACATACTGGTAAACACCAACTGGGGTGACTGAGGCTGTTGCCATAGAGATATGATGTAATGTGAAAAATTCTTATTCTGTAGATGTGGACATCACTTTCCGACCCCCCTCTCTTTCTCTTTTTTTTCAGCTTCTGCTATTGTGACAGAAAACAGGCGTCTGTTAAAGGATGTTTGTGTCAGTCTATAGAAATACCTACACACAAGTTCTCCGGTGTCTCTTGTAATCTATTTGATGAGCAGCCTTCACCTTACCAAGACGAGGATTTGTCTGCATTCAGCCTTACGGAATAACAACCATTATTAGGACAACTGTATGGCGGTTTGATGATTAGAAAGTGTGTGTGCGAGTGTGACCGTGTGTGTGTGTGTGTGTGTGTGTGTGTGCGTGCGCGCATGCATACACGTCTATGTGTGTTAATGTTATTTATCCGATGCTGAGATCTTATGTTTGGTTATAGGAAGGGGGGGGGGGGGGGGGGGGATTTGTTCCGACTGTGTATGAACAGGTAGCGTTGCCATGGCAAACACCCACTCTTCTCCTCAAGTGCATCTGAAGATGCCCAGGGAGATCTCTCTGTCCTTGGCCTCTGCCTTTCTCTCTGGGTCCTCTCCTCCTTTTCCCCTCTGCATTTGTCACAGCATCCCTGTCCTGTTTACCCTCGTCTTTCTCCTCTTGTCTCCTTTCAACCTCTCTATTACATGAACTGATATGGTATAATTAGTTAATGTTAAGTTTGGTTATTTTCTTTCGTTCTTTCTTTCTTTCTTTCTTTCTTTCTTTCTTTCTTTCTTTCTTTTTGTCGGTCTTGGGTCTGGTTATGTAACAGCTTGTTGCTTGCTTCTATTCTCTACCCTCAGGCTGAGAGTGCTTCCTCCTGCTCGATGCAAAAACACAAACAGCTGGTCCAGAGGAGCTCTGTCTGGAAGACAACCACTGTGGACCTAACAGTATCCATTCAACTTTTACAGACACGTCCAGCTAAAACCCACCCAGCCCAGGATTAGCTAATTGTACTTTTATTTCATTGGAAGGACTTTTTTATATAATAGAGCAGACGAGATCCATCTGGTTTAGCTAGTTAGTGGTGACAGACTGACAGGCAGACCAGAGCATGGAGCCCCGGGCCATGCAGTATCCCGGGCAGCCCTGGGAGGGAACCAAGCGCTCCTCCTCCTCCTTCTCTTCAGCCTGGGACCGACAGCAGGCCTACCCACAGCAGCAGGCCTACCCACAGCAGCAAGCCTACCCCTGTCCCGACCTGGTCCGCTCCCGGTGCCAGCACAGCGCCGCCATCAGACACGCCGAGGGCCTCGGGGGCCCCCTGGACGGCTCCCAGCTCGGCCCTCGGGCCTCCTCCGTGTCCGCCGGGCTCCACACCGCAGCAGGAACGTCAGCCTTCACCAATAAGGCAGGGGTCCAGGGACCCGACCGGATGGGGGGAGGGGAGGCCTGGTGTGGCCCCCGGGCTCAGGGTCAGACCCAGCCTGCCCAGGCCAACGGAACAGGGACGGGCGTGGACCCGGGGGAGTCGACGGCGACGGGGCCGGCGTACCCCGGCGGCTGCCCCTTCCGTGCCCGCTCCCTCTCCGCCTCCACCCCCGCCACGCCCCGCCGGCAGAGCGACGCCGTGTACGCCTCGCCGCGGCCCCCGGGCAGCCCCGAGGTCGGGGGCGACGGGTCGCGCTGGCTCGAGGAGGAGGGCGCCCGGTGGCGCTCGCGCTCCCGCAGCATCATCCTCAAGAAGAGCAAACGCCGGCCCGACCCGCCGCTGCGCAGCGTGTCCCTCCGCCGGGACGGCCGCGGCGCCACCTCTCCCTCCGCCACCCGAGACCGAGACGGCAGGACACAGAGCCTGTACCTGCCCACGGACAGCCTGGCGAACCACGCGGGGACCGTCGGTGCTGCCACGCGGTCCTTCCTGCCCGACCTGATCCTGATCTCCAAGCCCAGGGGGGACGAGGAAGAGGGCAACGGTGTCGACCAAACCGGCCCTCCAGAGCGAACGGCTGGCAACTACGCTGCCGGCCGAACAGAGACGGCGCCCTCTCCTGACACCAACCCGTACTGCACCATGCTGTCCAGCGGCGCGCGCTCCAAGCCCGTTCCCGCCAAAGATCCCAAAGGCCCCCGCCAGCCCGAGTACATCCAGCGTCCTCTCCCCCTGCCCCCCACTCACACGCCCACCCAGTCCCCTTCCAAGCCCACTTCCTGCCCCGCCAGTGGGTCCTCCAGTCCCAGAGGGGAACCCCTGACCTCCCCCCCTACGTCACCCGTCACCACCCCGACCTCCGTCATCACCGGCCCCTCTCCTCTGGGCTGCAGGATGCGCCCCAAACCCTCCTCTTCCATGCCCAGAGCCAGGACCAGCCGCCTGAGGCTCTCGCTTGAGCTGCCGGCCACCTCCCCCTCCAAAATGACGGTCGACTCCTCCATGACCTTTGACTTTGACCCCGCTGTGGAGCTCCGGGGCAAGGCCACGCGCCGACACTCCGACTCCTCGGCCTTTACCCGTCCGCGGCCCCGCCTCACCTCCGCCGTGGCCGTGTTGCCCGTGGTGACGCAGGAGGAGCTCCGCAAGGTGCGCCTGCGCTCCGTCAGCAGCTCCGAGTCCGAGCGGGGCCTGGAGGGGCCCGACGACGCCATCACCGAGGGACATGAGGAGGAGGAGGAAGAAGAGGAGGCCCAGCCGGAGGTGTGCGCCAAGCCGCTGGCTCCGCAGGGTCCTAAAGCTAGACCGCCAGTTGCCGCCAAGCCTCCTCTTCCAAAATGGCTGCCCTGTCACTCCGCGGAGGCCTCGAGCCCTGCTCCTACCTCCGCCCCGGTGCCAGGCCCCATGGCCCCGGCCGCTCCAGCCTCAGACAGCAAAGGAGAGGCGGCCTACATGAAAGTGAGGAGACCCAAACCAAAGCGGTCCCATCAGCCGTCTTCCCGCCCCGCGGCTTTCGACCAGCTGGCACAGCAGCAGCAGCAGCAGCAGCAGCCAACAGCAGACTCCACTGGCCAGCCAGAGACCAGGGGGAGGGACACGGATGGAGTGCGTCATGCTGCGGCCCCTGCCTCTGTACAAGCAGAGATGCCGGGAAAGAAGAGGCCACCCCCTCCTCCTGTGCCACGGAAGCCAAACGTGGTCCTGAGGCCCTCCGCCGGGGGACCAGTCTGGAGCGGGCCCAGAACCCAGCCTGCTTTCGTAGTGGACCCTGGCACCCAGCCTGCTTTTGTAGTTGACCCTGGCAACCAGCCTGCTTTTGTAGTGGACCCTGGCACTCAGCCTAGCCTAAGAGGAACTCTGCCAGTCCGACAGGGGTCTGGACCGGACCACAGCCATCCAAGTACAACCGATGGTAGATATACACTGATAATACCCTCTACTGAGACTTAGCAACAGTCACAATATGTGGCAAGCAGACTGGACCCAGACACAACCATCATTGATTCAGAGTAAAATATCCGTTTTTAGATGATTATACCTGCCAGATAGAATAGTCGTTGGTAACCCTTCAAGGGTGAAGGAAGCCCAGGAAAAAACATTGATTCAAATAGTAATTGCATGTTTGTGTTCCATGGATCAAACATGGTATGAAAAGAATTGTACCAAATTTGAGTGACAGTCAGGACCAGGCTGTGGATAATTGATGTGCGCCCGTGTTTTCCTTACAGGACTCTATTTATGTGGAAATGGGGAAGACAGGAGTGCAGTGAACCAGATGAGAAGACTGGGTCTAGGAGAAGAACATGAGGCCCCTCCACCCGTCACTGAGGACCTGTTCACCATCATACACAGGTTCAACCAGCACACACACTCACAGGCACACACACTCACAGGCACAAACATGCACGCAAGCACGCACGCACGCACACACACACTCACACACTCACACACTCACACACACACACACACACACACACACACACACACACACACACAGAGGGAAAGAGTGAGAGACAAGCTGCAAGTACCACATATTAACAGCCAGTATTACAAAATCTCGTTATCGCTTAAGGAATTAACTCGAAAGCATTAAATCAGTCTCCTATCGTAGGAACTGAAACTGTTCTCTCCTCTTCTTTTCCCCTTTATTCTCAGATCCAAGAAAAAGTTGCTGTCAACTAAAGACCCGGTGGAAATGATCGGAGGCAGACCGGGTTTTGGATCCCCCACCAGGGGGAGCTATTACCCCAACGAGCCCCAGCCCCAGCCATACTACAACCAGACCCACTCCCAGCCCCAGTCCCAGATGCCTCCCCAGCCATCCTCCCAATATGCCCAGCCACAGGCCCTTATTCAGTCCCAGTTTCAACCCCAGGACCATGGCTTTGGGCAAAAGTCTAAGAACGAAAGCTTCATGGCTTTCCTGCAGCGTCGCCGTAGCAACAAGCCCAGTGAGCGCGTATCGGCTGCAGAACTGTTGAAGACCAAACCATTGAGCAATCATGTGACCTAGGACTCTGAGACGGCTTCCTGGAATAGGTCAAAGAACTGAGAGGCGTAGGCTTTTCAGATCACGTATAAAAACAAAATTCAAAGATGACCCATGAAGTTGCTTTCATTAAATGAAATACATTTTTGTCTAATTGCAAGTCGCAGGGACAATTCCCTTGATACTGAAACTTGCATGGTTATATTATTATACCTTTTGTATCTGTAATTGATGAGTGTGCTGTAGTATTTTCTGGGTTTCAACTCATCAGCATCAAAATGGGTGCAAAGTATCAGGGCCCAAAGTATTGGTTCTAAAGTAATGTTCCCACTGGTTCACCGGCTACCTTCTGAGGCAATAGATGTGGTCAATGATAACAGCAGCTGTACCCACCATAATGTTTTTAGCCCGCTTTTCCATTGCCTGAGAAGTTTGCCAGTGTAGTGTAAAGAGTTTAGTCGGCCTTATTGTGTGTACAAAGCCAAGGTCTATTGAAGATGCCTATGTATGTCAAAGAGATTAGTGGGGTTTAATATCAAATGGACAATCAGAAAGGAACGAGGGAACACTATCAATGTAAATGACTGCCAACGCTTACCTGTTTTTTTTTTTTTTTTGTGGTTGCAAATGAGTTCATTTGCATCCTCCTTTCATCCATTTATGCACCCGAAAGGGAAAAGGTTAACATTTTCAATGGAAATGGCTTTACGCGCCTACACGACTGTTTTTTCTTTGGCCGCGAATTAAGAGTTAATTTGCCTTCTTTTTTAAAATCATTTATGCACACCAGGGAGGCTCGATTTCTACTTGAAAGGCTTTAAGTGTAACTGTAAATATAGATTGATAGCTATATACCTATACTGAATATATAACAGATTGTTGTCTCTACGTTTGCATTTGATCTTTAAGAAATGTACAATCAGTGAAGTCTCTGGCCTTGCCTTACAATGCACGCTGCTACTCTTCCAGCTGCTACCCATTGTGCTTTGCTCTTGTGCCCCACAGAAATAAAAGAAAACCAAAAAAACTTGTGTGTGAAACCGTCTCTGGCCTCTTTTTAATCCAGCGCTTGTGGGTCAGCTTTAAACTGACGAACACAGGCTCTGTGTAAGATATATTGTTCATTGGCAGGTGGGGAGGATGGCGAGAGGGATTGATATAATCCCCATACCTCTGTGTGACCCATCTCTCATCCAGCCCTGGATTACCTGTGTCAAATCCCACAGAGGTATCCCCCCCGGATACCATCGCTGGCTCAGATCTCTCTGGTGCGCGTCGCGTTTGGCCCTAACCTACTGGAGTTGCGGGGCCAGATAGGAATCTGGAACCTGCTAAACTCAATGGAAATAGATGCTGCTGAAGATTGCATGGTAAGGGAGCGTTCGCTCGGGTTTACCACACTCTATTCTCTACAGGTGAACGTGTGACTGATTCGGCGTATGCACTGTCAGGTCTTCTTATTATGATTTATTGCGCAACATTTGTATTTTGTAAATTACATGAGTTTTCACCGTCAGAGTTTAAACTGCCAGTCCAGTTTGGGGTGGTGTCAGTTAACAATCTTGCCTCATTCTATCTCAAGGGCTGCCTGTTGAAAATGTGTTAGAAAAATGTAAGCTCACCACTCTGGTGTCAGTCCGAATAAGACTTGGGAAACGCTCTAAGCTTATGACGGTCATATACCTCTGCTTTTCCGCCGTTCCATTCTAGGTGTGTGTTTCAAAGTACATGAAGCGCTGCTGTGGAGCCACGAGTGTGTAGCGGAGAGATGATGGGCTCTGCCAGAACACTGTTTGGCCCACAATCATTGAATGCTCCCTTGGCATCAGGGCGTGTTTATCTGTGAGACCGCAACTGCTCTATAGAAAACTACAAATCCCTACACCTACCAGGCATTCAGTCTGGCTCTCTTCAGTACCTGTCGTGTGAAGAAAAATGCTTCCCTTGCCAGAGGACATGTATTATCTGCCCTCCATTAACCTCCATACTGTCATGCTAAACTTTGGAAACGTGTTCAATTCCTTCCCCCATTTAACCCAGGTGATCCCTTCGATGGTCCACAAAGCTCCAGCAACTCCCCACCCTGCATGTCTGCCTTTCCACCCTGCCAACACGCCCGGCCAACCCCACAGCCTGCCTCCACCCTCCACCTCCCAGCCTCGCACCTCTGCCCTCTACCCACCGTGGTGGTTGCTGAGGATGCTGCTCTTCCTCCTCTGCCTGCCCCGTGCGTGGTGCTACGGCGATGAGTACCACAGGGCAGGGCCGTCCCCTCAGCGGGGGGTGTTCAAAGTGGGGGTGCTGGGGCCCTGGGCCTGCGACCCTCTGTTCACCAAGGCCCTGCCTCAAATGGCGGCTACGCTGGCCGTGGACCGCATCAACCACGACCCCTCCCTCAGCCTGGGCGTGACCTTCCAGTGTGTGATCCTCGAGGAGGACTGCAAGACCTCCCTGGCCCTGCAGAGTTTCCTGGGCCACTTTCCCAAAGCGAACGTCTTTCTGGGGCCGGTCAACCCCGGCTACTGTGACGCTGCTTCCCTGCTAGCAAGGAGCTGGAACAAGGTTTGGCTCAGTTCCTTCCTTCTTGTAATGCTCATTACCATGTAGTCAGTGGTTTAAGGACCTGTGGAACTGTTTGGTACAGGTTGACCAGCCCTTGGTTAAAGAGACATGCACGCTAATTGCTAACACAATATAATATCAATTGTATCAATTGTATTATATCAATCAATATCAATATCAATATATAAAATCCACTGTTAGTTTGTGCCTGTCCGTCATCCCTCTCTTGTCTTTCCCGGGTGTGCAGGCGCTGTTCTCGTGGTCGTGCCTGAACTACGAGCTCGATGACCGGCAGAGGCACCGGGCGTTCGCTCGCACCGTCCCCTCGCCCGTGGGAGTGCTGGCTGCGCTGGCGAGCTATTTCCGCTGGGCGCACATCGGGATCGTGTCCTCCTCCGAGGACCTGTGGGTGGACACCGCCTGCCAGGTCAGACGGTGGGCAGCAGAGGTCCACAGGCTGGGCACGGGGACGAAACCAAACCGTAGCCCATGGGGAGCGATGCGCAGTTTCGGGAACCACATCGCTCGGGATAGATTACGATAGGCATAGAAACATAGTTAGTTCCACCACTAGTTGAGGCCTTCTCACCTTGGACGTCGGGTTCTGCTCTCTCTTCGGTCTGCATGTGTCTTTTCATTCCACCGATTGACCCAGTCCTACGTCCTTGCAGGTGGCTAATGGGCTGCGAACCTACGGCCTGCCGGTGATCACAGAGGTCTCTACAAACAACGAGCCTGCATCCATAAGGAAGGCCCTGGCCAGGATCAAGAAAGCGCACAACCTACGCAGTGAGTGGCAATTGGCATCACCTCATATTTCTATTCTCTATGTACGTCTATGTATGTCCTATTATGTTTGTCTTTTGTCTGATCGACTCACTGTTCTCTACAATAGCATGCTTTGCTCTACTATGCCTTCCTCTAGCCACTCCATGGCATTGAACCTCACAATTGCATTGACGACGTACTGTAGTCAGTAAAGCGTGGTTTCATAGTTATTTTGACTGTCCTTGCAGACCTTTTCATTCTGTCTCCGGGTGCTTGATTTGTGTGTGTGTGATCCGCCAGTGATCATCCTGTGCATGCACTCGGCCCTCATCGGTGGCCAGACCCAGCGGTTGCTCCTGGAGACGGCCCTGGACATGCACCTGCTGGACGGCGGGCTGGTGTTCGTACCCTACGACACGCTGCTGTACAGCCTGCCCTACCACCAGGAGCGCTGGCCTCCGCTGGTCAATAACAGCAAGCTGAGGAGGGCCTACGACGCCGTGCTCACCGTCACCATGGAGTCCCAGGAGAACTCCTTCCACGAGGCCTACCAGCGGGCGGTGGAGACGGGCCAGCTGCCGCGGCACACCACGCTACACGAGGTGCCGCTCCTGAACAGCTTCTCCGACCTAGCGTTTCAGTTGCCTCATCCTCTTTGCCATCGGCGTCGTCGTGGTCACCAGCGTGAACCTTTTCACCCCGCTCTCCTTTGCCCCCCTCCCAGCTCTCTCCCCTGTTCGGCACCATCTACAGCTCCGTCTTGTTCGTCGCCAACGCCATGCAGAACGCCCGAGACTCCGGCGCCTGGCTGTCGGGCGCCAACCTGGTCCAGCACTCCAGCAACATGGTGTTCCACGGCTTCAGCCAGCGGGTCAGAACCAACCGGTCCGGGAGCAGCCTGGTGGACTACGTGGTGCTGGACACGGACGGGCTGACCTGGCCCTTGGCGCCCACGCACAGGATCGACCTGGAGGCCGGGGTGGTCCGCCCCCTGGGCCACGCCATTCACTTCCCGGGGGGAGCCCAGCCCGAGGCCGAGGCCAACTGTTGGTTCGGGAAGACACTATGCACTGGAGGTAAGAGGTGGAGGAGAAAAGTGACAGGGTTGGACCCAAAGGGGGTTTAATGAGAGGTGCCAGGCGGTAGACGCTGGACACACTCAAAGGCGATTAACACCATAGGCGAGCACTCACCCACTGTTCGTCACGTTGTTCTGTGTTTCTGGCCAGGTGTGGAATCCCTGCTGCTCTTTGAGATCTTTCTGACGGTGTCGCTGGTAGTCGTCCTCTCCATTGCGATACACTACGGGATCAGGTAGAGGCTGATTTCTGCTTCATCACGGCCAGCAGGCTAGACGTCCCACTGAAGAGACTGTTCCCAATATCATTTTATATTGCAATATAAAAAAAAAATATATATATATTAACATACATTTAAGGGGGACATCTTTCATGTTTAATCTGTCAAAACATGAATGATGAATAAACAGACAGTTTAAAGAACTTCTATTGTGACTAAAGAACATAAAACGGTATATTTTATAAGGTGTACTTTGTGGAGTTTTAATTTCCTGCCTGCCATTATCTTATAATCTAGGAAGAACCGTCCTCGTCAAAAGTCTGGTATAATATTCTTCATTTTGCCCATTAGCACATTATCTGAGACGGTGATGTCATATCTATATGTTTATATATTTCCAGTCCCCTTTGCCCCTGTCCTGGCTGCTACTCACCCTTGTGTTCCTCTCATAGGAGGCGCATCAACCAGATTCGCCTGGTTAGGGGGCCGGACAAGATCATGTTGACCTTGGATGACGTCACCTTTATTAACCCCTCCCTCAGCAACAAGGTGCGAACGTCTGAACTCTTTCTTTTCTTTATTTGCTCTTTCCGTCTCTCTCTCTCTCTTTCAGTTGTATTCTTTTTCCTCACTCTGCCCCCTCTCAGGTGTACATCCTCTCTCTCTCTTTATTCTCAGTTGTAAAAGTGAAAGGGACTCCAGCCGAGCCCTCATTATATAAGTCTTATCCCTCTTTATTTTTGCCTTTTTATAGAAGCTGAGTATAGATGAAGGGAAGCTCAGCGAGCACAGTGAGATCTCCATTACGTCCGTCCCGGCAACGCACGAGAACTCCAACATTGCAATTTACGAGGTAGGCCTGTGATCTGAGTGAGCCCCGGTGGAATAGGCCGAGAATATGAGCGCTTCTCCACTCTACAGTCACCCGCTCTCCAAAGCCGAGGGCCATGTCATGGTGTGCCTTTGGCGAAGGCGGGTGCAGCCGCTGGTTTTGACAGTACTCTGTTTCAGGGGGACTGGGTGTGGATGAAGAAACTCCCGACGACAAACTTACGCTCCATCACTTCTCAAACCAGCGACGTCTTCGAGCTGGTGAGCCCACCGCTGTGGAAAACCGTCCGGACATTTGTTAGGTTGAGGAATTTCTGAATGTGAACAATGGCTTTGATTGAATAGACGCAGGTATAAACAGAACCTTGCCACATTACTCTCATTACTTTCAAAAGTGCACTTTGGAAATCCTTTTTTAATTGGAATAGACATAGTAACTGGACAGTTAAGGCCACATATTTCGGAGTGTCTGCGTCAAATCTTTGTTTTTTTACACTTTACGATTTCTTCGCCAGCTGTGGTGACCGTAGCACTGACAGAACCTTTTTCGTTTCCCCTCCCCAGATGAAGGACATCCGTCAGGAGAACGTGAACCTGTTCCTGGGCTTCTTCATGGACGGCGGGGTGTTTGGCATCATCACAGAGTTCTGCTCCCGGGGCAGCATGCAGGACCTGCTGAGGAACGACGACTTCAAACTGGACTGGATGTTCAAGTCCTCTCTGATCCTGGACCTCATCAAGGTGGGACAACCCGAAACACGCAGA
>CM030177.1:13823025-13863025 GCA_017639675.1 Aplochiton taeniatus
AAGGACACCACGCACCTGGACCCCCACCTCAGCCGCACGCTCTTTTTTACAAAGGTGAGACCCCTGTTCCGTTGAAAGGTCTGAGCTGTGACGTGGAACTCCCGGCACACAGGGTACTTCGTATCAAAGGCCTACGTTTGTGTTTGCTAGTCAGTGTGTGTAACGTCACGCACCGTTGTAAATCTCAAGTTGCTGACAGCCTTAATGTCCTTTTCAGCTCTTATGCAGGGTCCCCAGATTGATAGTTTGGCTTAAATATGTCAATTTGTTATGGGGGTGTTTAATAAACAATTTTTGTTTTTTTTGCTTGTCTGCCACTGACTGTCACACTCCCTCCTTGCAGTTCGCCTCGCCAGTCAGCCAGTCACATGAACGGCGCCCGACAAGACCAATCAAGTCCTCCCGATTTTAACCTATCAGATGTAGACCCAGAGACTTTGAACCTCAGCAGTCTGTCTCTGGATCAGCATCCGTCGGGACCGGCAGAGACCACTGGGGAGGAAGCAAGGGGCCCCACCAGCACCGAGCAGTCTCCATCGGATGTGAACCGTCTCGGTGACCTGAGTGTGAAGAATAGCAACAGCCGGAGCTCCGACAGTGGCCTGTTCCGTTCTCCCCCTTCAGCTCCCTGGATCCGCAGCCTGCGCCGAGCGAGTGGGGCCAGCCCGGGGACGGAAGGGCTGCCTGTACGTATGGCCTTGCCCTCTACCCCCACTACGGAGACCGTCCGCCGCTTCGACCGTCCCACACAGACTGTCCTGTCTGCTTTCCCGACACGGACTGCCCTCCCCCCCTCCCCTCCCAAGCAGAGAACACCGCTGGCCTCTGTGCTGCCCTCTGCCTTCCCGGGACAGTCCGCCCTCCCCGTGCCAAGCCAAACGGGTGTTCCCCGGTGTTGGCGATGCCCTTGTCTTCCCTTGTGTGTGAAGGCCGTGGACTATGACTGAGCAAGATACTAGTTTCAAGAAGTGACCCAATTGTGACCCCACTGTTCCATCAACCCTTGATCGTTTTTGAAGAATGGATGTTTGTGAGTGTTTTCTTACTTGATTCCATGAAACAAAGTCCTTTAAGCATTACCTATGAATAAAAGTCAGGTTGTCATAAATGATAGTGAATACAATGACATAATGTTGCACTTTCATACCAGTGATAAGTCATTAAAGAAATGTACATGCAAACAGCCACTTTATTTGTTTGAGCCTTGTGTGAGTTTATGGTTTATTTTTCTCTCAATTTCCTTACCTGTGCACCTCGCGTGTGTGTGCGCGTGCGCGTGTGCAGACTGACCAGACTGTGGTCTATGATCTTTAGAGTGTACTGTTTGATGCAAGAAAGTGACTCCTCCGTCATGATGGCATCACTACTCCCACATTTGAAAGAGGGGGCATGACAAAAGACAGTGACTTTAGACCTGTGACGAGCTTTGATTTTCTTTAGCCTCCACAGGCAATGTCACTGAAGACAACACATTTGTAGTTCAACAAATCATAAAGTTACGGTGTTGGAGGTATCGGTGTCGTTGGTTTGCGTGTGCTATGTCACCCACTTTCATCGCCAGCCTGTGAATCACACAACGAAAAAACGGAGGAGAGAACTCTTGACGTCAGCAGGAGAATCATTCCCAGGAGCCAATTGCGTTGGAACAGCAGGAGTCACTTCTAGTGCAGCGGTATCATCACTGGACCTGCCTGTGACAACACTACCTTATTCTGCCTACCACCCTCAAGAGAAATGCGTTCACTAACGTATTTTTAACGACTCTTTATTTAAGAAGAAGGTAAAAATCGTCACTGAACAATAGTGGTGGTCAGTTCCCAACCCTTCCGCTGTGTCTGCGCGGCTCCATCTTCTTTTGCCTAGCATCTGTCAAGGAATGCGCCGGTCTTACAGTACCTCAACTAGCCATCTAATGACGGACCGGGTTGCATGAAGTGAATTTGCATGGATATTCTGGTAGGTTCTATTTTTGTCTTTAGCTGCGATCTTTATATGGGTGGATGAATACTCAAATACATTTGTTGCAATGTACATTCATAGTTTTTGACCTTAAAAGTCCTTTGTTATAACATACGAATGGTTTTTCAAAAGGTTAACAACCCAGATAAAGATGTCTATTTTAGGCTCATACTTCTTGTTTTTCATGCTTCGTTATTATTGGCCCAAAACTGTCTGGATCTATTATTAGAACAAAGACCTGTCATTCATCTCCATTTTTTATCCTTTAGCTATAAATTCTTCCCTCCCAGTCCTGTGATGTCAGTGGCTTGTCCCCACGGAGGGGCTTGCGCCGTTAACTCTTTAAGGTGAAAGTAGGAGCGGGTATGCTAAAATTAGACGATATAGGCTAGCCCAGTGAGGTTTATAGGACGACAGACACTGTGGGGTAAAATGCATCGGCTTATTCCAAATTTTTCCACCAATGTCATATTATAGTAAAATTAGCTAAATTAAGATTATTTTACAGTCAGTTCTCCGCGGAGGAGAATCCGACATCTTTGGACTGCACAAATGCTGATAATTTTGCGCGCATAGCCTCGGACAAATGTTCAAAGCATGAATTATTCATTGAGAAATATATCCCACATGTTGAAAATGTCATCTTCACGCCTCCTCCCCCATGTGATCACGCCAAAATGTTGGCATAAAAATGACTCTCCTATCATCTTTGTCTTCTCCCCTCCCACCCCTCCCTCTATCTCTCTCTGCCGCTCGCTCTCTTTCTCCCTCTGATCCCCCCCGCCCCCCCCTCTCTCTCTCTCTAGTGGTGAATCACTCTGTGCCGCAGCTATGAGTAACCTGTTCAACAGCTCCGATGCGAGCTGGGATGTTCCTGAGGACCGGAACTCCTCTCCCATCAGCACCGAGCTACTGGAGTCCATCCCTGTCAACCCATGGGACATTGCCCTGTGCGTGACCGGCACGCTCATGTCCTGCGAAAACGCCATCGTGATCGCCTTAATAGTCTACACGCCCACTTTACGCGCCCCCATGTTCGTGCTGATCGGGAGCCTGGCCGTGGCGGACTTGCTGGCCGGCCTGGGTTTGATCCTGAACTTCACCATCACCTACATGCTGGACTCGGAGATGGTGACGCTCGTCTCCGCCGGCCTGATCATCACGGCCTTCTCGGCCTCCGTCCTGAGCATCCTGGCCATCACGGTGGACCGCTACCTCTCGCTCTACAACGCGCTCACCTACCACACGGAGCGCACGGCCATCTTCACCTGCGTCACCCTCATCCTCATCTGGCTGACCAGCCTGACGCTGGGCGCCCTGCCCGTCCTGGGCTGGAACTGTCTGGAGGACGAGGCGGCGTGCAGCATCTGCCCCCCGGTGGACAAGAACAACGCGGCGGCGCTGGCCGTCTCCTTCATGCTGGTGTTCGCCCTCATCCTGCAGCTCTACCTGCAGATCTGCAAGATCGCCTTCCGCCACGCGCAGCAGATCGCCGTGCAGCACCAGTTCCACACCTCGGCCACCACCAAGGGGGTGTCCACCCTCTCCACCATCCTGGCCACCTTCGGCCTGTGCTGGATCCCCCTGGCCATGTACTCGCTGGTGGCGGACACGCGCTACCCGCCCGTCTACACCTACATCACGGCGCTGCCCGCCATATGCCACTCCATCATCAACCCCGTGGTCTACGCCTTCAGGAACCCAGACATTCAGAAGTCCCTCAAGCTGGCCTGCTGTGGCTGGGTGTCCCACAGCTTCTCCATGAGACCACGGACACCTAGCGATGTCTAGGCAATACATAGATGTGTGGGTCGGTGGATGTCTGTGTGTGTGTGTGTGTGTGTGTGTGTGTGTGTGTGTGTGTGTGTGTGTGTGTGTGTATGCGTGCGTGCGTGCGTGCGTGTGTGTTACGATGCTTTTAAAGCACATCGAAATCTGTCTGACCGTGCCAAAGAGGTAACGGTCCATTTATTTTTTTCTCCTGCGGTGCCATTGCAGTGGGAAACTTTGCGTGGTGTTCTTCTGTGGTGTCTTTTTAAATCGATTTCAAGTCGTGGTCTTTTTAAATGTCAATATGTCGGTGCCATTCAGAGAGCTAATTCAGTCCGGGCCTCGGTGAGGCCTCACAGCCATATAAGATGTGTTATAGAACAATATGTGTAGACGTGAAATGCAAACCGTTTTTAGCTGGTTCAACTCTAATCTTTTGTGACACAACGATTAGCGGCCGAGGTTATATACTCTGTCAACAATCAACCTGGCCTGCAAAAAATGATTTCCTGTGCGAATCAGTCACCTCCTCTGTCAACCGAAGGTCCACTACATGCCATAGTCGGCAACGCTGGGCCTATTGATTTACTTGATTGAGACAAACTGCTGTTGTAACGAGTCTTTGAATGTGTATCCCCCCCCCCCCTCCTCCTCCTCAGCTCACTGGTGATGCCAAACTTCCGAGAACATGTCTCTTGCCGTAGTTTAAATGTGAAAGCTACTTTTTTTCATCCTCTTCTCCAGTTAGCACAACGTGGCTCTGATCTAATTAACCACGATTGGTTGAATGTTTCTTTGGCTGACATTTGGTGGCATGCTTAGAAATAGCTGACATCAACAAACTGCATTGACAGTTTCAACACCATGGACAGAGGCGTACCTTTACTAAATTATACTATTTTGTGATGTCAAAAGTGCAATGATGAATTTCATAAAAGAAGACTGTAAAATCAATAAGGATCATCATAAACACCAAAATGTATATTTGCAGAGTGCTGTAAATTAGTAGCGTGCACGCAAATGCCCTCTAAAGCAACTTGAAAGCTGTACACCGTCAGTGTGCAAAGAAACCCTGTCCATGGTCCTGAAACACTTGGCTCGTGTGCAGAGGGCTGAGTTATGACACAGAGCCATTCATAATAATATATTCCGGGTTCACAAAGCCTCATTTGCATTTCATGTCTGAGGAAACACCCCCTATCTCCACAGACTGCTAATGTTGGCTAGTCAGCCAAAGATGGTAGTTTCTCACCGACACTCTCAGACAGGAATGTGTTCACCTACGCGCCCTGTGGAACAGTGCAATAAATATTTCAAGGGGAGGGGGGGGGGGAACTCGAGTAAACATGGCAACCAACTCGTGTTAATCACGATGAATTTCCCATGGAGATACTTGTTTCCCCATGCAACATCTCTAAATTAAACTTGATACACACCTTACAAACAAGTCTCCAAACTGAAGGCCACTCAGTTTTGTCACCAACAGTCTATGAAATTATAATCACCCTGTATAGGGCCAACCTGACATCTGTATTTAAGACATACAGAAACACAGAACATTGTTTTAGATACATACACATTTCAATCTGGGCTGGATTTTGTCACTCCCTGGCACACGTTCGCCAAGAAACCCTACGGAGGCTGAGATTTCCCAGCAGTTGAAACCCTTTTAAATATACTCCTTCATGTTCAAGCAGGTTCGCTGTAGTTTTATCGCATGTAGTTGTACATAGTGCCAGGTCACAGTCCTTAAAGCTAAGCTTAAATGATGTTATGCAAAGAGGATGGATATCACTTAGGACGCACGCATCACAGGACCAATCGCGTTCCGAATGTCTTCTTTGTTTTGCCTTATGAAGTCGCACTGGCAATAACTGTCATCTATGTGAGGTGTTTATTAGTATGTATTGGTACTCATTGACCACTGCGGAGAACCAGCTTTCTATACGTGTATTTGATCATGTGGATGCAAATTTATACTTGAGAGGGAGTCAGAGGATTCTGGTTCCATAGATAATCTGCAACCTGACAAGCAGGGTTGGGCTCATACTGTGAGGGCAACTCAGAGAGGAAATTAGCAATTTGTGAGGGAAAATGGATGGCTTGAGGGGTCGGGGATTTTGCTGGACCCAGTGACAGATTACTTTACCCTCTCAGTCGCTGACGTGCATTTTCAATGTGGTCTCTGTGTTAACACAATACACCAATAACGGAGCCCAACCCTGCTGCCTCCTACAAGAGCTAAAACCGTCTGTGTCGTGAGACATGAATGTGTGTAAGATTCAAATATCTCTTCCCAACTGACACCCGTAGCCTCTTCACTAAAACATTGACCCCTGTGAGGTGACAACATGTTTACCCAGAACCCTGCCCCACACTAACCTGACTCCAAATATCTGACCCGGTCCCAACCCTAATGCCCCAAAACACCAACACATGTGCATGATTAGTTTAGCAATGCTAATATAATTCTCACAGGGTTTAGATGTCCATGAAGTCTTATCATATTGATATAGAGCTATATTTTTTTATATATCTATTGAAACTGATGGGAGTCTACATGTGTATGTAGATCGTATTTCTTCTGGGTTTGTTCTTTCTTTTCAAGCATATCGATCACTCATTTTGTCTTAAAGCAACCTGAAATGTGTCTTCTTGTTCAAATGGTTTAGAAATGTATTTGAGGACTGATTGTTTTCATAAAGGACACTAAAGTAGCCTACTTGCCTTGTATTTCTTATGCACAACAATGGCCCTTTTGTCTCCCACTTTCATGCTGTTTCCAAGTGTTCAAACGGATTTAGAAAGACCATTTAGACTTTGTTTGTTCACTCCATGTTGAAGGATTATGAAACCAAAAAGGTCAATAGTCGATCCCAGGATGCCTCCCAATAGCTGGAGGTTGTAGAAGGAAGATGGATCTGATTGGTCAGCATCCTGACATAGAGGTTCTGGCACATTGTTTTACCAGGGGCAGATGGAGACTCAGTGTCGTTGCAAGAGAGCCAACAAAGGGGGGCCGAGAACCTCCAACAGGCTCTGGAATGTGTGTGTGCGTGTTTGTGTGTTTGTGTGTTTGTGTGTGTGCGTGTGTGTGTATTTGTGTGTGTGCGTGTTTGTGTGTGTGTGTGTGTGTGTGTGTGTGTGTGTGTGTGTGTGTGTGTGTGTGTGTGTGTGTTAGGGAATGACTCGCTGCTTCATTTTTCCCATCTGTTAACAGTTCATCTACCCACCACAGAACTATGCATCCATTGAACACGCACATACACACGCAAAGACATGTCTATTTCAGTACAGTACGGGCAAGGATCAGTCAGTGCGCCGCTTCTCCCTGAATTGTGCATGACTGTGTCCTTTGCCTGCTCCTGAAGTAACCTGCGATACAACACGAACCCTCAGGGATTTGATAAGTGTGCTATTTTAGAGTGGGTGCCAATCTAGGTCAACGTCAGAGCAGTGATCCCTGAAAGAAATTACGAGAGGGTGAATAGGAAACATATATATAATATATATATATATACACACACACAGACACACACACACACACACACACGTTTCTTTCATCATGGCTACTGGTGCTTTTAATATAAGTGCGTGGCTGAGCTGTTCTGTGGGAGACAATGGGACGGTTGCCACCGTCTCACCAGGTGGTCCATCTGGACATGGAAACTTCCCTGTGGATTACAAATGTTGAATTTATAGAGTTAGGAAGACTAGAACTGATACGCGTCTATATTCCAACAGTCCTCATGGCCATTTTGTGATGTCTTTTTTGCTTCTTGAACAAAGTTCAAGTTGTGAAAGTTGTTCATGGGGTTTTCCCTTGATCCCTGCACATGCACCTATAATTCTGAGGTCTATCTTTTGTATTTGTTCTAATTGTATGGTTGAGTCAGTTACTACATACATAATTATATATAATATATACATATTTATACATAATTGTCCTTACAGGAGCTTGTTTATTTTATTTCAGCCATTCTACAAAAGTAAGGTGATAAGCAAATAAACAATACTGCAACAATTCAATAATTCAAAGGCAGCTTCTAAAGACACATTTGCTTTACTTTTATTAGCTACTCACACATGCATAATGTTCTGCATTTCACCAATGTGATACTGTAGTCAATTCATATCTAGAAACACAAATTCGTTTTACAAGCAGTCTTACAAAACTCTATACAACAATGGAATGAAAACCACATTGGATATAATTACAGATATGACTTGATTAGAACATGTTTTTTATACTGTTGTGAGAAATCTGCTCCTCTACAACGATAACATAGAGGATAGTTCCTTCAAAGGCTCCGTCAGAGTAATGGTCAGTAAGTAATGCAAAATTTATTCAACAGGAAGGCATTTCAAAACTCCTTTCATTCATACACTCAATTATGTCAGCACACGTACTTGTGCTCACACAAACAATCACACACTTACTCATTTAGACCGTATGAGATCAAATACAAACCAAGGAGGAAAATACGTCTTTCTGTCACAGTAATATTCAACCACCTTTTAACAGAAAATATAATAAAAAAAACATCCACAGATTTATTTATACACAGTCAGTCAAGGTTATTAATATTAGTCAACCCACGTCAACACAGTAAGCAGAGCAACAAAGTGACAAAGTAAAAAGCAGGTTCCTGTGGCAACACAGCTAGTGATGAAACCACATACAGCAGAATACTGTTCTAAAATTGCTCCAGGTCAAAGTTGAATTGTGAAGTCCTACTCTGCTGGCTCTATTCAATTTTCTACTCTATTTGACTCTGTCAAACACCAGCCTACACCTTCACAGAATATAGCATACTGCATGTCCAGAAATACTCTTTAATATCATATCCAAATATTAGAATCGGCCCGTATATAAATTCTACACATCATACCATAGTGTGAACACTGTGTAAACTGTACTCTAAATATTAATCTATATGGCAAAGTATTGCAAAGCCGTCCCAACAGAGAAACTCTCACTATGTCCCGTAGTGGCCCATTGAAAGCTGAACCCCGTGCTCGGTCGCCGACTCCTGACATACGATCAGCCCAAATGTTGTGTGCGTCGCCCATACTGGACCCATCATGGGTCAGAACTGACAGTTCCAAATGAGGGTGCGCGCTCAGTGTAGGCTAGTCCCCACATGGGTCAGTGGGGTCATGTTTTCTGGGCTACTCCGAGCCACTGTAGCGTCGTGCTACTCGAACTCTCCGCTCGAGAACACTGCATCTACCACCTCAGATCCCGTTCAGTATAATTAACGATGCATATTCGCACAGTGGGGTTTACACAAGAACAGAGTTATAGTTTAATTTAGGAGGTTTCTCTTGAAACAAACAGCTTGGTCCAGGGGAATCGAAATTAAGAAGCTGATATGCTACAGACGTTTGTTTCGTCAACTGCTAAACCAGCTATCACGGCCTATCACATTTTCTATAGTTATTCAATTGGGTTCCGTAGGCTGTCGTTTCCCCGCTGTTAAATTTAACCTTGATTCACAGCTATTTATGGCTGCGGAAGGCTCTGGCGCTTATCTACCCCGCAAGTTGCCAGGGTAGCAAATGTCCTAGAAACATAAGAAATGCTAATTCAGGATTGATTACCATGGCATAAATCTTCCTTAAAATATGCTAGATGCACGGGATTTCCCTTGGCCTGCTATGGAATAGTGTCTGGTAATTTGAGCAAACTAAGACACTCGAGGTGATGAGAAAGTTAAGAGTGTTTCTGGAAAAGAAAACGTGGATTTGTTTGTGGTGCATGCTTAACAGTGGAGGGAATTGAATCAGAATAACACCGAACTGAACTGAAATCACAACAATGAGCTCTACTGCATCAGAGGACTGAGAGAAACACAAGTAGACTTGATCAGAATAATATATTATACTATATTATATCATGTTATCATATCACGCACTGTATCAATGTACTATGTGCTTGATTTCAATGGGTTGTTTCGTTTGTCACCCCCCTCTCCCACACACACTTTTTTTTGTACCTTTTCTAACAGACTCATATCACTCCACTGCCTCACCCCCCCCCCCCCCCCCCCCCCCCCCCCTCCCCTGTCTTCCTGCCTACCTCCTCATTCATCACCTTGTTCCTTGTCTTAATATCCCGGCATTGTATTTTGGATTCCGCCTTCCATTCATCTCCATTAGCAGGGGGAAGTGAGACAAAACTCTGTGTGTTTGTGTGGCGGGTCACTTGTCCCAAAGTTAAAATAGCAGCATCGCGTCATACTGGCCTCTCTTTTTTTCCACCTCTCCATCTCCCTTTATCTTCAGTCCATCTATATCTCCCTCTTTTCCACAACTATTATCTTTCCATCCACTGAGCATTCTCCTCTCCTCTCCTCTCCTCTCCCCTCCTCTCCTCTCCTCTCCTCTCCTCTCCTCTCCTCTCCTCTCCTCTCCTCTCCTCTCCTCTCCTCTCCCCTCCTCTCCTCTCCTCTCCTCTCCTCTCCTCTCCTCTCCTCTCCTCTCCTCTCCTCTCCCCTAATTTCTTCTCTCGCCTCCTGTCTCTTCATCCTTTTTCTTCCCTCTCGTCCCTTCTCTCCTCTCTTTCTTCAGTCAGACCATTCATTCTCCTCAGGCTCAGAGTCCTCGTCCGATTCGCTGTACTCCACAGCGATGCGCCGAGATAAGATGGTGGCCACGTCGTTTCCCACCGGCTCCTTCTTGGCCTCCTGCTCCCTCTGCTCCTGCACCTTACGCAGCTGGATACCTGCACACACACACAAACCAATTGTGAAAATGCAGCTAAGACTCGTTCAATAGACATCAAATGTTGATGCGACTCACCAATAAACACATCAAAATTACAACAAAAGAATGTAGCAAATAACAAAAATAGGAAATGATTGCAGGTATTAGTGAAGCTACGCATATTTTATATTACGGTTAAGTCTCCTCATGGTAATATGGGTGAGCTTGAGAATCACATATACTTTTCAGTTATATTTCCTGACTTACAGTAATATGTCGTTTGAAAAGGATTGACTGTAAGATTAGCACTCACGGCTGATGCATAGCCAACACACACTCCCAAACCCTCGGGTCTCACCTCTACGTATGGCCGCCAGCAGGTCGCTGCGCGCGTCGCTGATAGGCATGGCAGAGCCAGTGGCCTTCCTGGAGAGGGTGTCCCCACCCGAGTGGTGCGTTGGGCGGGCAGGGGAAAGGACATGGGTGGGAGGGCCGGGGGGAGGGGGAGGAGGGGCCATAGGAGGGCCGCCGGCAGCGGAGGGGTGGGAGGGTGAGGGAACGTAGTTGGCGGGGGGAGGTGGAGGGGGAGAGGGGCTGTAGGGGCGGGACAGGGCCGCCATGGTCCCGGGGGCCAGGCCGGGAGGGCCGGAGGTGCTGTCGAACGCCGTCTGGGCCGAGGGGATGAGGGGCGGGGGAGGAGGTGGTGCCGGAGGGATGAAGTGTTCTGGTGCCTGGTGGCCACTGTAGGAGAGGCATACATTCAAGTTCAAAGGTCAGACAGAGGTTAGACAGAAACAACAACAACAACAAAAGCATTTTAAACAAGATGTTTCGAGAATCCAGTGGGTAACGAAAAGCTCAATGGGAAAATGTACACTCTTTCCATTCATTAGTTTACATGAACTCTCTGCTAGCTATGCCACTGTACACTAGACTATTGGAGGATACTAGGCGTGCAGTGTCTGTGCTCGTATCAACACACCCGGCTTCTTTCACAGAGGCGGGCCGGGGGCCGTTCAGGGCTGGGTCTGTGGGCGGCGCGCCGTGGTGGGTGTGCGTCTGTGTGCGGCCCAGAGAGTGCTGCTGGCGGCCTGTTGCCGCGGCGACGGCGGCGGCAGGAGGGCGATAGGCGCGGTCTAAAGACTGAGTCTGGTTGGGGCCGGTCAGGTGGTCCATCCCATCAACCCTTAGGGCAACTCCCTCCGGGTTGGGGTGGTTTGGGCTGGTGGGGTACGACAGCTCGTCTGACATACCGGACCTGGTGTGCACACACACACACAAACACACAGACACACACACACACACTCATTGAAAACATTATTATTATTATCATTCTTATTTATTTAAACAGGGTCGCCAGACTGAGACTGTCTCTTCTGCTGCAGTGCCCTGTTAACAAGGCACCTAATTAAAATAAAACAAAACAACAAAACTAAGTCATTATGATTTCATATTATTATCATTATTATTTTAATTATTAGGAGTCTTGGCAGACATACCAGCATGATTTAGCTATAATACCTGTTATAACTGTCCTGTGCTGTCTGTGACATGCAAGGGATATACCATTTTTAAAAAATATATTTATCAAAGTGTAGGATTTGCTTTAGTCTTTGAAGAGTCTTCATATTACATTCAGCTGTGTTGAGCATACTTTGATATTCTTCCCGTGTTGTTTACTGGATCCCATGATGCCCACGATCCCATGCAGGACATTCAAGCTCAGCCAGAGGGCACCAGAGAGTCATTTTGTTTACATTCCTTAAAACCCTCTTGAACACTATGAATAATTGAATGATGTGTTTGAGTGTGTGTGCATTTGTGTGTGTGTCTATGTGCCAGAGCTGTAATTCTCGAGTCCGGTCTCTGTCTCGAGACCCCATTCCCCGGTCTTGTCTCGCACTCTAACCTATTTTGTCTTGGTCTCGACCCCCCTCCCCTCCCCCGGTCTTCACTACAGCACATGCTGTGTGTACCTGTCGGGTGACAGCGAGCCTTCGGAGGACATGCCGTGGTACGGTGAGGGCGTGAGGCGAGTGTCGGGCCGGAACTCCTTGTCGTAGGCCATCATGTTCCACTCCTGGCGTCGGTTCCGGGCCTTACGCACCTTCTTGACCTCCCGGCCCGGGTCCTCCACCTGCTTCTGCTCCTGAAACACACACACACACACACACACACACACACACACACACACACAATATTTTATATTCATTTTATTTTGCTTAAAATCAACTGGCAGAGAGACCAATATTTCCATCTATTTCGGCTCCTCTTTCTCTCCTTTACCTTCTGCCTCCTCTTCTCTTTGCGTTTGTTCTCGGTGGCCTGTAGCATCTTTTCTTTCCACAGGTTGAAGAAGTAGGAGGGGTCCGTGTAGAACTTCAACCCATCCTTCTTGTCGTCTCTGGAAAAACACACACACTTAATATGTTTTTGTTACATAATTGTAAAGCTTACAATACAGAAATAAAGGGTCCCTGAAAGCAATAGGAATTACCCCACAGTAGAAAGAAAGAAAACTGTTGTAGACCAACTGACTAATCAAACCTCAGAAAAAAAGTGAGAGCAGATTGAGTACTGACCTGTAGGGGCTGAGTATATTAAGGGGAGGAGGTTTGTCACAGCGGTGGTACATCTCCATCACAGGGTTAAGGATGGAGTTCCTTGAGACCACCTGCTGGTCTTGGATGGTACTGCTCTTAAAGGCCTTCCTCATATTGATGTCCTGTAAGGAGACTGAGGACAAAACCAAGATGAAAGTCAGTCATAAACAAATGCTGAAGCATTATTAAAAGAATAGATTAAAAAAGTTATACCTCAATAATCTAAAGAATCTCTATGGTTTTAGTGGGATTTAAGGAGCAATCTTGTTGTTGGTGAAACTGACACGTAAAAACTAAACTCTGCAGCTGTAAATTTATAATACTAAAACCAGTTTTTGTTTAGCTTATTTTCTGACATTTATTTCTACTTATTTGTTATGATTTATTATCATCTATGCTGTTGTATTTATTTGTTGTTGCTATATTGATTTGTTATTGTTTTAATGTGTCACATGTAAAGCACTTTAATCTGCATTTTATGTATGAAATGTGCAATATAAATAAAGTGATTTTATTATTATTATTATTGTTATAAACACACTAACACACAAAAACAATCAATTTACAGTTTGAAGCAGTCTTTACTTTGGATTTGGATTTTGAATGATCTGAACTGTTAATTGAACATTGAAATTACTTTCAAATATTTCATGAATATTATCACATTATGCCTGAACCCATCAACCCTGTATAAATAATACATTATAATTTAACTTAATAAACAGCATCAACAGTCATTTTGGCTGCCATGTACCGATGACATCACATCATAGAATTTTCAAAATTATAGAAGCATTCCAAGAAGACATTTCTTTGTGACATCACATAGGGCCTCGGAATACCTTGAACCAAGAACTCTCAGAACTTTTAGAAATTGGTCAGTCTAGCTTGAGACATTGTGCTGTACACTACGTATATTGCTATTACCCTCGCTTTTCATTGCATTTTTTGTTGGATATCAACCACCATTATCCAACAATTCTACTAAGGTATGATGTTATGTCTTTTAAATTTAATTCAACCTTGTTTCAAATCTTTTTTATGGTCAAATGGTGAATTTAACAAATCAAATGACATATTTCAAAGATTTTTTTAAATGTATTAGCCTGTTTGCTTGGCTAATTAGCCAGCCAACATGCATTCACTTGGCATACAATAACTTGACAAGGATAAGCAGGACATTACTAGCTAGTATGGTCCGGTTCAGCTCAGTCTAAATAAGCAGTATAAAAATGACCTATAGCACCTATTACTATGATTATTCTTAATTGCTTTGCTCTTTATTACAGGTCTCAAACATGGACTACACAGTCACTCCAATGAACAATTGGGTGGACTCCTACCTTGATGAGCAGGTCAGCATATAGTTACAAGTCACTGCCCCTGACTGTACTTTAGTATACCACACACACACACACACACACACACACACACACACACACACACTCACACACACACACACACACACACACACACACACACACACACACACAACTAGGGAGTCTCTTAGCACACCTTGTGTAACTAACAAGCTACTTGTCCTGCAGAGAAAGCTCATCAGGGAGTTCCTGAGTCTTCAGGAGCAGGGCGTGGTGCCATCCTACCTCACAGTGAACCACATGAGGGGCTGGATCCTCGCCAACGCCCGCAAGGCCTTCCTCAACAGGTCAGTGAAGATCCATGCATTCCACTGTAGGGAACCTTCCACAGTAGCCATGCGCTACATGGCCAACTTTCACGTTTTACATATCATCTTCATTGATATGGTTTCAATGAATCAGAAGATGTATAATAAGCACCGACAGAAAAGACTATTAATGTGTAAATTACTGCTTTGTAGATTCCAGGAAACAGCCGAGGGGAGCAATCTCCACCTCGTTGAACTGGTAAGGGGGATGTTTTTATTCAATGTAGATCCATTCGATTTAACCAGAGGCATTGTACATCTTAGAGTTATGAATTACAGTCATTGGCAATGTTTTAGTAATGTAATTTACCCCTAAAATAAAATAAAAATGTGTTTGTAATTTCTTTTAGACCTGGAAGGTTAGAGGTCGCCTTGTGTTCAGAAGGATGGAGCAGGACGTTCGTGAGGAGCTTCACTCTGAACGACGCCTGCAGTCCTCTGAGCAGAGCCAAGTCCCTCTGGCTTCTGACCAGGTAGATGCACAAGTTTCATTCAGGTTTGAGAGTAAAACTAATGTCTGTGAAACAATTCAAGAACTATTAAAGTGTTTATTTTGAGTTATATTGACCTCCAAGAAAACCAAATTGGAGCATTGTTTAAAATTGTAAAACTCGTTTTGCCATTGTCGAATAGATTTTAGAAACACAGTCCTGCATGTCTCACTCACACTGTATCTTTCTCATCAGGGCCCAATGGAGGGTCTGCAGCCCCTGGATGCCAAACCATCGCCTCGTCCCTACCATGAGCGCCTCACAGGTGCACCCGCGCTGATGAGCAGTGGTGACTCCAGGGAGACCCAACAAAAGGTCCAGGCCCAGAAGACAGAGGCCCAGGCCCAGGCCCAGGCCCAGGTGCATGTCCCTGGGGAAACCGAGCGGACGACCTCCCTCTGCTCCACGGGCCCGGCGGACGTCCAGACAGTTCTTGCCTCCCTGGTGACCAAGGCGGCCACGCTGGTCAGTGACCGGGCCGCCATCCGCCATGCCGCACGATCCGTCGTCCTCGGCCTGTTCAAGACTTTGGACGAATCAAAGGGAGACGATGACGCCTCCCTCCAAACCGCTCTCTGTGACATGGAGGCCAAGGTGACCAAACAAGTGGAGGCGCTGACCAAGGTGGTGCCCAAGCAGACCGTCCTGCACGTGGGCCAGGTGAGACGGGTGGTGGTGGACACCCTGCTCCTCGTCGACCAGGAGGCCTGCGGGCAGCAGGAGGTCTACGTGGACATGTGCGTCAGCAAGGTCCAGGCTCTCCTCTGGTCCTTCCCCTGGGTCCAGCTCACTGAGGAGAAGCAGCTGGCTAACTGCCTCACAGGGAATGGTGACATCCAAAATGCCCCCGAAGCTATCCTGCTCCACTTGAAGCAGGTAGGCTACACCTCCATCTAAAAAGGATAGGGACTTTCCTATAGTACTTTACATTACTCGAATACGAAGATGAGTATCAGTGAAGACTATAATAATGTCATTTTAATAACCCTAACCTACAGGTACTGGGCACAGGGTCTGTGCTTGCGCGAGCACTGGGCGTCGGCTCCAAGATCTTTGGACAGTACCTCGTTTACGTGGCGGCTCTCCACCTGGCCCAACAGGTGCCCGACAGGGACCGTGGCAACGAGGAGGAGAGGCGGATCAGCCAGAGGATGGCCGTGACGTCGCCCCTACCTGCTTCCTACACCATCAGTGCTGAGCTGGTGGAGGACTTTGCCATCAAGTTCCTGCTGAAGCTCCACCCGCTCAACGGGCACGGAGCCAAGCAGCTGAGCCAGCAGGGACTGCTCACCATGTGCCTTACAATAGGTAGGATTACGCATTTGGATTGACCCACACATACTTTCTGCTTTTTTTATGTTTAGGAGAGCATTTTAATGCCCTAAATACATTTTTGTATTATGAATATTATGAAAACAAAGAGGATGTGAATAAAGAGCAGTATCATGTATGTGTTAGGTGCTACTACCTTCAGTATTCTGAGGAGGATCCCCGGTGTCACAGTGGATGAGAAGCTGTCTGCTCCCGTCTGCAACATCCGGCGTGTCCTCCTAAACTATCAGGCCGCCATGATGAAGAAGTGCGGCTCCGCCATCCAGCTGAAGAAGCTGGTGGCCACCAGAGACCCCCTGGCTCTCTCGAGCCTGCCCCACGCCATCGTGGAGGGCATCTTCACCATCCACCAGGCTCTCGGCCAAGCCGCGGCCGGGGTCCAGTCTCCCCACACCCCTTGTGGCCCCTCCTTTGACGAGGCAGAGAAAGCCACGGAGCAGAAGCTGTTCTCTCATTTCCTGCCCGAGTCCTTGAAGGAGGGCATGTATGTTCAGTTTGGCGTGAGAGTGCGGAACATGAAGATGTTTCAGAGGGCGTTTCCACCCATGACGGACTCTGACATGCGTGAGTACAGGCTCAGTGTGAAGCCGCATAGCCTGACCAGAGACGTGGTCTGGGTTGATGCAAAATACCTGGTGGCCGAGGATTACCTGGGGGGGATGGAAAAGAGCAAACCTGGCAACACAGTGCTGGAGAACCCACTGGCACTGGACTGTACCAAGGCTGCTTTTTTGCGTCAGTTTCCTCAAACAGACATATTTGAGGTTTCCGGCCTTGTGAACTTTGGGAAGGTCCAAGGTTTTGACCCGTCAAAAATCCCCCGCCATGTCACTGCGGAGAAGAGTGAAACCCAAGTTTCCCAGGAGCTCAAAAGCCAGGCAGTATTTGGAGAGAAGGTCCGCTTTGATGGAAAGCCATCCCTCCCCAGGCCTGGCCCTGTGGTAACGCTAAAACGGCAAGGGACTTTCCAAAGCAAAGTTATGGATGGCTGGCTTAAGGACTCCGAGGCAGAGAAGACTGCAGCAACAACCCAAGAGTTGAAGAAGACTCAGCCACAGACAGGTGGCATCGTGTCTGAAAACGTTGTGGAAAAGGTTGTACACACCGTCTTCTGCCCAAGATCAATGTGTATAGAAGAGGAATTCCACATGCTGCGCTGCATGAAGGAACACGTCCACGTTCTACTGCAAAAAGAGGTGGACAAATACAAGAACCAGCGCCTCTTCCTCCAGAACCTGAAGAGCCTCGACAACCCGGAGACGCTGCGGGAGTTTGCTAATCGGATCGAGAGCAGAGTGCGGGTTGACTTCCTCAAGGCCATGCGTCGAGTGGACTACCACATGTACAGCCTGGTAAAAGAGCCTTTCCTCTCTCTGTTGGTCAGTAACATGATGGTAAAACACGCCATGGCAAAGCTGAGGCCCACGGTCCATTTTGACAAGGGCACGAAGAATGGAGACTACACCAAGTTCTCTGTCAACATCCCCCTGAAGAGAGAGCCATGCGATGCCAGGCCCCTGAGTACGCTGGAGCAGCTCGTTGAAAACCACAGGAAGCAGCACCTGGACGAGCTTGATACCCCGATTGTGACTGTAAGCTATGCCATGTGTCTTTGTCATTTTGAAGTTGTATGTAATTAAATATCTTAGATTATTATATAATAATTAGCACAGTTCAAATAATGTACCTCTATTTTGCTGCACATAATGTCACATAGTGACATACTTCAGATACACACACAATATCTTTTTATTACAGAGGAGATCTCTAACTCTCTGTGTTATGGTTTATTTTAAGGACACATCATTCTGGTTTAACTACTACGAGGACCTGAAAGAGGAGACCAACGGTGTTAATCCTTCACCTATGTACAAAGCTCTGGATGAAATCTTCAAGGAAAAGAAAAAGTGCTGCCTCGTGAGGCTGGGAGACTGGCTCGGAGCTCGCTTCCGCCGCCTGGTCCAGAGAGTGAAAGGCCCCAAGAAGCCAAGGAAGCTCCGACAGGACTGTTTCTACAGTTACCATGGCTTCAGACCCATGTTCGAAGTCAAGCTTTACTACCCCGATTTCCGCTGGTGAACGCTTTTTAATGGGCAGACAGTTTATGACCCTTCATCTTTCTCAGAGAACCATTTCACTATTTTTATGCCTGCTTTGATAACCATTTTTCAAAAGCATCGTCAAACGGAGTATTTTTATGGTCATGTACTGTCAATAAAATGGGATACTTGTTCAAAATCCACTGTTTGCCATGTCTTATTGTAACGTCTTATTGTAAGGTTCACACACACAGCCCAACTTCCACCTACCCTCCTCCACGGTGGAGTCTAGCTGTGTGACCTTGACAGCCAACAGGTCAACTCTCTCCTGCAGGCTGTTCATCCGCAGACAGAAGTGATTGGCCTCATTAAACAGCTCCCCGAAAATGTCCTCCGCATGCCGACCTGTCAGCCACAAACAAACAATATCTATAATTAAACACGAACGATTCTAGAATTCCTTCTTACAAGAACAACGACACATATTTGTAGTGGCTTTGGAGAAACTACAGTTGACTTACTGAGGCCTCCCAGCTGCTTGATGATGGCGGCCAGGGTACTGTTGGTCACGCACTCCAGCTCACTGGTCACCCCATCGGGCACAGCACCGCGACACAGGTGCCTGGGCTCGATGCAGCGCTTCACCAACGGCATGGTCTATACCTTAGACAAGGGAGGGGAGGGGAGGGGGGATTTACATTTCCACTGCACGACAGACACACAAAATGCTTTCATCCTTCTGTTAATATCTCGGGCAGGCTGCTACGCAGTACGTTTTAGTGACTGCCTGAGGAGCATACAGATTGGTCTCGAATGGTGCGACAGAGGGGATTTCAGTGAGTGTACAGTGATTTTAAAGCAGACCCTCTGAGGCCTACTGTGGTCTGACTGAGGGCAACACGATGGAGGTCAGGAGGTCTAACTGGGTCAAAGTGGAGGGCAGATACAGTGCACTGCCGGAGCTCAGAGCAAAGCCGTCCTATCTATGAGGACGGAAAGGTTGGCCGGCTCAGTGGGAGCCAGTGAGACATGAGGACATATAGGGGTTTCTCTGTGTGTGTGTGTGTGTGTGTGTGTGTGTGTGTGTGTGTGTGGCTGCGTAGTCTGTTCTCGTTCAGTCCGTCAGGCTAATAGGTAGTGACCATATCGCCCTGCACTGTACCCCACCCCCTCCAGCCCTGGCCCTAATACAGGCTGCATGCCTTTGCCGGCTGGCATGGCTTTCCACTAGCTAACCACATAGCCTAGCGCTAGGCGTGTGCCCACAGCGGACAGTCCCTTCGCTCTACCCTCTCTCAGAACTGTCCATAGATCACCGTGGGTTTATTATTTTCATAGCCACGTTGATCTTAGTATTATCCTTCTTTCAGTTGAGTGCTGCTGCGTGCACTCTCTCACTGATGGAGTAAACAGTTCAGATTACAGTTATAGTACAGAATCCACAAAAGAGATATTCAAGCGAGATAAGAGTTTGAATGACGCAACATTGTTCATTTGATTCAATGTGTGAGCGGTGGTTTGGGACGATGTGTAAAAATCATACGGACTGCATGCGCCTGTGCACTTGTGTGAGTGTGTGTGTATGCATCTGAGTATGCGTAGTGCCAGGAGCTCCAGTCTGAGGGCATCGCCATGGCAACCACACAGGGCTTTACATCATGCTCTACTGCCCGCTAAAAAGGAGGCAATAACAAATAGACCTGAAAGAACCCAATATGGCGAGGACAGAGCAGAACAGAACCGGCCACAGCAGAACCAATCACGGTAAAGCCCAACAGAATCAAACAAAACAAAACACAGCTTTAGAATGACGAGCAGTACCTCCAATCCAGTGTGACTCTGAAACCAAGACCAAGGTGACAGCTGGAAAAACACATATCAGATGAGGAGTGACTACAGAAAACTAGCAAAACATACTCCTACTGTTACACCAGTGCCCTCGCTATACTGACAGAAAGGGTACTGTCGACCCGAATTACCAGACTCATACAATGTCAGAAGGTTGCCCACCAGCCCGCCACTATTTCCCCTGCATCAGCATTATCCTGCCCTGTCAGGATATTATGACCCCTGTCAAATTTCCCTCCGTAGGTGGCTGCATAAACAACGCACTTAGCAATCCATATTTAATCTTTACCTGTCACATATGGGCCTGGGTTTCCCCTACTGTGCTGCACGGATTGTGAATCATCTTATTTAGCAGTTTGGGGAAAATATACACACATACGCTGTTCATGGTAAAGTCTGATTGAGGAGAAATGGGACAATATATTCCCCGGGGCCGGGCGCTTCTTGTTTCCCCAGCTGTCAGATTAGCAGCAAATTGGCGGCGCTTCGTACACGGCGATAGCGATGGCGTAATAGCGGAACGGGCCTAGAAAGCCTCAGGGGAGAGAGCACGCACGGGCTACTACGTGGACCAGAGCGTGCACGTGACTGTGCAACCTCATGGGTCAGTGTCTCTGCTGCCTATACCAAATATCAAACCCCACAACGTCTCCAATTACATAGGTTGTCACGACTTTCATTTTCTATCGTCCAAGTGCTACATTGAATCATGTGCTCAACCTAAGGCAGATCCAGTAACACTCCTGTCACATTCCCAGAGTAACATGCTTTACCTATTTTTGTTGGAGCTTGACTCGTTATATACTTTGGCTGCACGTTTCAGATTCAGATTGGCAAATAAGCTGTCAGTCATACACAGCGGTTATGCTTCTAATAACAATACAATCACCTAACCGTATAGCCTAACGCTACCACAGGAGGTTTACTGTTCTAGTTTACTGTTTACTGTTTACTGTTAGCCAAATAGTGCCCTGTCATGTCCCTCCATTTGTTACTTTTAAATATTAATACCCCCATCTTTTCTTCTGTTCTTTTCACAAATGTCTTTCTCTTCTTTAGCTCACTTTGCATGTAAGTTTTAGGTGTACGTTTGTATATTATGGTATGTGTGTGTGCGTGTGTGTGTGTGTGTGTGTGCGTGTGTGTGTGTGCGCGTGTGTGCGTGCGTGCGTGTGTGCGTGTGTGCGTGTGTGTGTGTGTGTGTGCATTGCCTCTTCCTGTTCTCCAGTGTTCCTTTATTCACTCTCACAGAGCCTCTCAGACTAAATGGAACCATTGATTCAACAGACTGTCAGCTTGGATGTTTCTCTTCCTCATTCCCCACACCAAAGTCCTTTCTCTTTCTTATGCTTTTCCATATGTTCTCTCTAAAGACTATCTTTCTATCCAGTCTGACTTTAATTCCATGTCTTCTCTTCTTTATCGGCCTTCTTTCCCCCTTTTGCTCATCATCTTTCTACAAGTCTTATTTGCTCTCATCCCACTCTATCTCTTTCCTCCCACACTCCTCCGTCTCCCACTCCTTCTTTGCCTACTGCTCGATCTCTTTTTCCCACACTCCGTAGTCACTGAAACTCAGCTGATTAATGAGTGGTAACCATGACAACCCGTCCCCTCGAAGCACCGCCAGTGTGCATCATGCCACTGACACACACGCACACACGTGTAGACGTTACTATTATGAATTAGATGAAAGGATAAAACTAGTCTAAAATATTAAAATTTTAAATCATAGCATATCTTTATTGCCGTTGAGAAAAAAATATAGATGACATCACTAAAAACATGCAGATGCGCTTCGAATATTAAGGATTACGTCATGCGCCCAAGACATTGCTTGCTGCACACACCAGCATGTGATTTGAAAAAGCTAGAGGGGAACAGGTGTCTGTATGGAGACAGAGGCATGTAGAGAATTACAGAGAGGGGTAAAGGAGAAACATGCATGCTTATACCGTTTAAAATTAGCTTTACATACATTAAACGCAGGGTGACAAATGTTACATTTCGACAACTTGGTAATAGCCTAATGAATGAAATCCAGTTTCTAATGAGACACTGAACAAAATAGACAATATAGTCGATATTGCTTCGAAGCTTATAACATATTTATTCTCTGAATGGGAAATGCTTTGTCTGATCTTGAATGGCAATACATAATATTACTAAAGTTATAATAAAGATTTGTGAATTGTCTACTACATCACAATGATAAATTCATAGAGCCTATATTACAGAGACAATGTAGAGATAATAGACCAGTGATAGCATGATATTGATTTTTATAATCCACTCACCTTAAGTGTTTTTCTTCAGCTGAAATTGTATTGTCCGACTTCTAGCTGCAATATTGGCATGCCATCACAAACACATTGGATCGAAGGCGTTGCAAGATGCGACTATCATTATCGATGTCTTATCAGAATGGACGAGAATGGAGGACGACCAAGCTGAAATCTGGATTCTCCTCAGCCTGCACGGGTCGCCTAGGCAGCAGCTCTCGGCTCTTCTCGGCTGCCCTCGGTCGAACTCTCTGCAGCAGAGATAATAAAACGCATGCGTACAATCAGGCAGACCACCACACCCCCAAAACCTGAATTAATGTGCAAACTGACACCTGTGGTCACTTGTTAGGAATGCCCTTTACCTTTATTCCGGCTTGTGTATAGGATGGCAGAAAGGTTCTGACCAAGAGCCCGATCAGACAAATAGAATAAAATAGAATATCATAGCATAGAATATTGCATTGGACTGATTCAGAGTATTTGATAGTGATTCTTAACAACTAACAGTTAGGCTTTCACAAAGGTTTTAAAAAAAATGTCCTTTTCCCCAAGCTATAAACAGTCTGTCTTCTAAATGAGAGAGTTTGATTTATAGTTAGCATGTAATAACCATTCAGAAAAGAGGTATGACTGATTCTGTGTGTGGCGACTGTCTCCTTCGGCTCTGCAAACGGAGGAGTAACACTGCCTCCAGCTGGCCATGTATTGCTCATTTATTGTGCAGGGGAAGATGCTCAGAGAGAAAAGGTAATGGAGGATGACGGATATATTACTGCCACGAAGAAGAGCGAGCAAAGAAAATTGTTAGTGTAATACCAGAAAATAAAATGAACGACTAGCTCCCTCTGCGTTGTTTTATATCTGTCTGTGTGTCTGTGTGTGTTTTTCTGTTTGTATGTGTAACGCACAACTTCATTCTGATTTGCTGTAGTCAGTCTTCCACTCAGACTGGAGAACATACACCAGCTGGACAGAACGTGAGAGATAGAGAGGGAGGATGGATGGAATACATAGGCTGAAGAATTTGTGAGAAAGCAAACAGAGTAAATGGTAGAGGAACTCAAAGAGGTTGTTGTCTTGGAGTCTAAATACAATAAAACTGAGGACTGCATAGATGGTGCATGGTTCTTGAATCAATGCATAGGGTCTAACACAGATGGCCCATCTTATCTCGTAACAGTGGGCTAATTGTCTCTGGTGTATTGTGGATCATGATGAGATCCTGATAATCATGGTATGTTGTGGTTGGGGCCACAGTGTGGGAAGCATGGGGGTGTGGAAAGGCGGCTTCCAGATTGGACAAATGCCAACCTCCCGAATGAAACAGCTGTCTTTCATTATGAGTTATAAGGTACAATTTATGTTAAAGTAATACTTGGTTTCCTACTGCAATGAAGATAATATAATGTTTGCTTTCTGTTGTTTTACAATCTTGTAGAACAAGACAGAGAGAAATAAACTAAACATGGTTAGTCTTATGCCAACATTTACTTTATTTCAAATAGGCCCAAAGGCCTTTCCAAATGTGGAAACAAATCCCGAAGCGAAAAGAGTGAAACTTGATATTCTTAAGACTTCGAGATATGTTTGTAAAATATTGGATTGGATTATGAAACTCGCTTTGGCAGAAAAAAAAGACAAAAGAAAAACGGGATGGTCTTCCCAATGCATTTATTCGAGGGGTTCCCTCTTCCGTCTCTCGTCCCCCGCTTGTGCAAGCCTGTTTGAGAAAATAAATTGTAGGACTGCTGCCTAGATACCTCTCTCATTGTTCCTAAAACCAACAAGCTATCAAAATGGCACATGTAAGCGCTCCGTCCACGAGATGGTTGGTGCCAATTCTGCTGCTACTTCGGCTTCCCTGTAATAGTTGTGTCCGCGTTTCTCTGAACACTTCGACTGCACAGGTAAGACTGTAACATTATCGATGTTTTTAAATAATGTGTTAAACTAAGGTACGTTATTTCTACTAACTTTTAATATTATACAGAAGATACACGGAACTAAAAAGAATAACTAACACAAAAATAGTTCCTATGCGTTAGAAAGCTCGATCACTTTTGAATTAAAATAAATCACCTTGATAAACAATTGACGCAGTTTTTGGAATTTCTATTTGCTTAAATCTGTTGGTATGGCCTATTACAGCCAACAATTATCAAACTATTTTTTACACAAGCATTATAAAAGTATCATAATGAATAATAAAAAAAAATAGATAGGCTATTAATGACAGATTATTACATTTTAACTAAACTTTAAGCTTCAACTGCAATGTTAGGAATGGTAAATCGGCGACTGATTGTCTGCGGTAATGGTTCTGTAAATTAGAATCAGATCAACTTAGCAGGGAACTGCGCTGATCGTCTGCCCCATATTTCATTATGAAATTGACTGCGACAACTAAATATTTAAATTATTATGTTTACATTTTTTTATTATTAAATTCGATTTTTCTTGTTTTTTATTTATTTTCTTATTTTTTTTTACTCAAGACAGGTTTGTGATTTATGTTCAATGCTCAAATAATCCCTCACCAACTCAAACATACTGAACAGTACAGTGTCCTGGTCAGCTGATGAGATACATGTCCCCCTCTGTTCTAATATTTCAATTATCAATTACATTTAAGATTCGGTTGTTAATCAGTATTCACATATCACAAATTAATATTATTGACTTTATGCACCTATTACAAAAAGACAAATACAAATAAAGAATCGAACAAACAGATAACATATTCTGTGCTCCATGGGCTGGCCAGGTAAGAGGCCAGGTGTTGACAGAGGATCTTCGCTGTTTGAAACTGTTAGACACACTGGAGAGACACCTGGAGGCCCCCCCGGGGCCACATGAAGAGGGCCACCACCACCATCCCCAGACAGGCCGTGTTCCCGAGGACCTTATGCTGCTCTATGGAGACACCTGCTTCAGACTGGCCCAGGATCTCAGGGCATACATCACCAAGGTAACCGTGTGAGGGGTATCAGAAACGTTAGGGTGTTCCATCGTCATGGTAACGGTTGTACAGCATTTCCTAATCATCGGCATTAGCAGCAATGTGTTCCCGTATTGTGGTTAGACGCAGGCAAGAGCAGGCTTGTGCGTTGAACTCGTAAAGAATCTGAATCAGCCGTTCCAACACAGCACAGCTGCAGATTTAGAAATGAGTCCAGCTCATTCCGCTTTGGTCTGTGGAGAATTGTGACTCCCCGAGCCTTGAGTCCTCACTCTGTCATCTCAAGCTGTCCAGCCCTACTGCAGGCTTAACAGACACACACAGGGTTTCACTGGTTTGGAGGACCCAGTTGGGACTCGCTAACTAAGTAAAGCTGTGGGATACTAAACCACCTCCCAGGAAAAATGGAGTCATCACTCTCCCGTGGCAGTATCTGGCTGGTCCCCAGTTGTCCCTATCTGACCATGCTACAGCATAGCAAAGGAGCTGAAGAAGTAGGGGCGTAGAGAGTAACAGAAACACATTTTTAAACCATATAAGTGTTTAATCAACCTTTGATCAAGCAGAAAGTGTTGTTGTTCTTTGTTCCGAAAGAACGACTAATTATACAGTTCGTAAAATTAGAACAAATGAAATAAATGTATGCCATAGAAGAGCCATATCATTCATATCCTTGGAATTTGGTATTGTTTATATTCCAGCACTTAGGAAAATGTGACGCCTTTTTAACCTAGTGCATGTAAAGAACCCCTCTGACCGATCCTTAAAACGTTTTTTTTTCATCTTGCAGGTGACAGAGAAAATGGTCTTAAAACACCTCAACGGCATGTCAGGTAATTTTCCATTGTCAATATCATTATTATCATAATAATCAGCATCATCATCATGACCTTTATTTATTAGTGTACATGTCATGTTCTAGAAATATTACTGGGTCAGAGAAAGAAACAGTGCACGCTGATACAATATCACTTCCTGTTGAACAGGGTGGGACTCACACAGTCTCCTAGTCTATCCTCTCTCTGCTGCGTTCTCTGTTTTAAGTACCTCCTGTCTCCTCCTCAGGGCCACGTCACCAGCCCAAAACCAAGGCCGCCCCCAGGCCCTCTGCTCACCTCACCCTACGAGACAGCGGTCTACAGGGTACTTCATTCAACTGCCGCATCTGTGTGTGTGTGTGTGTGTGTGTGTGTGTGTGTGTGTGTGTGTGTGTGTGTGTGTGTGTTTAACCTTTTTTCGAAACACTCTCCCTACCACATAATATAATATGATATCATAAAACAATCAGCAACGGAAATATTGGAATTTAAAATCCACTTTCCCCATCCCCAGAGAGTCTTTCTCTATCCCTGTGATGGATGGCAAATAATAACATAATAACTGTCATAATGTCAGATGGGTTAATGCTAATCTTCCCTTTTCTCATCCCCAGGAACCGTTTCTTTCACCCCCCAGAAAGACCTCCACCAGTCCTGCCGCTACCCAGTCCGCTCCTGGGGCAACCAGAGTTTCGGCTCCCACCTCCACAACATGAGCGTGTCCCAGGGGCGCCTGCGCATCCCGCGGCCCGGCCGCTACCACCTGTACGCCCAGGTGTACTTCCGCTATGCCGCTCACCCTCCGGAGCACCGGGCCAGCGCCAGTCACCAGCTGGTGCTGTGCGTGCACAAAAAGACGTGGTACGTCCGGCCCATCCAGCTGCTGAAGGCCGTCGCCACCAAAGGCTGGTCTCCGGACGGCGAGTACGGCCTGACGTCGCTGAGCCAGGCCGGCCTGTTCGAGCTCCGCACCGGAGACGAGATCTTTGTCTCCGTGTCCTCTCCGAACGACATCCATCCTGAGGACTCCTCCAACTACTTTGGTGCCTCCAGGTATGACCTCTAACCTTCGACCAGGGAACTGTCTGACCCCTGAACCCTCGAAGGGACATGGTTATTCATGGAAAAATTATCCAGTGATGAAAGCCTCTGTCCGACCAGAAGACTGATGGACACTTTGGTTAAATCTGGTACTTAAACCCTTTGGGCCCCCCGTTTGAATAACGCTACTTCTCATAGCAAGTTGCCAATTCAATTGATAAGTTGTTGGCTAAGAAAACAGCAACAGTTATTGTGCTGTTAGGAAGTCATTGAATTAGCGCCCCCATCCCTTCCCTAATTAGGCAAATAAATAGTCTAAACTGTACATTTGTTTACATGAATTAATTCTTGCCTACTCTAATGATTAAATTGTCCCTAATAGAGGGTGCAGTGACAACTATGCCAACCTATATGGAGAATATCCATCAGGCTTGTAAATTAGTTTTGCTGCATTTTGGCAGGTCTGGAATGATTGGCTTCAGGGCCCTGTTGGTGCCTCAATGAGCTCTTGATTTTTAAAGTAGCTTCTGATTTAATATAACCTTTTCAGTCCACTTCTAGCCCCTAGTAATCATTAGCTTCTCAGCTTGGTTAATGGTATGACAAGCCAACAAAGTCTGTGTGACCGACACCATTCAATTACTGAAGCTATGTTGATTATAGTGTTCAATAGAAAATGGCATCCTCATTTATCTAAGCATTCAAATCGTGGAGCATTTTTGCATCGTGCCTCGAGATGTTGGGGATCCTCATAGTATGTTGATGTTTGGTGTTTGCTGTTGGCTGGCCTCAGTGAGGCACATGAGATTCATATCACTGAGAGAAAACAGAGCTCCATTGATTCGGCTTTTCACATGACTGAGACTCAGTACAACCGTGCAAAAAGCCAGAGCAATGCAATTTATCTCCGCATCAGCAGTATCATAACTAAAATGACTTTTGTATCCTGAATGTAGGTATATTACACTGTACATAAGTACGATTGAAAACCTACTGAAAGAGAGATATGAATAGTACTTCTTTATTCATATAGCATGCAATGCACTATATTATACCATATAAATAAAATGTGTAACTCTACATTACAATATATTAATGTTATGTATGACAATAACTATGTGATTACTACCCAAAATGGACAATGTGCAATATACTTTGACCTAGAAGCATAGAATGCTGAAATTTACGTCAAATGATTGTTTTACTTTGGTTCGGGTAACTTGAATGTGCATTTTTCTGTTCATAATACCAGAATTGTTAGTTTATTCATTTGAAGAGTCACTGTCTAGATGTTATCCGGTGTTATGGTGACGCATGTCCGTCAGGAGAAAAGTATTTACTCAGAGACAAAATCAAGTAAATAAAGTTAGAAAATGACTTCCAAATGTTTCTATGGTGAAGTCACTATCGCGGCTGCAAGACAGAAAGACTTCATAACGCCAGAACAATGGAATCCTAGTCGTGGATTGAAGTGATGTGTGTGTATAGGCCTTTCCCAGGGCCCCATTATGAAACGCCCTATAGCGACGGACACATAACCCACTGTGTCTGTATCGCTGCTGACCAGTGTGAGAGGCATCTCCTGCAGCCCTTTCAGTGGAAAACATGGCGTTAGTTATGGTTGGATTGACTCAATCTACTGAGTCTCTCGAAAGGCTGGCTGTTAAGAAGCCACAACAAAGTCTGCATGCCGATGTTGACCATGCCTGGATTATGCATGTGCAGTATATTTTTATAGATATTTATGTTCATGATAAAATGTTGGTACTTTCATTTTTACGTGCTTCTGACTTCTTGGTAACGATGATGGTAATACAGAATGACTTTGGAAAAACAATGCTGCTTTAATTCACTCACAACAGGCTTAATAAGCAAAAAGCGTAGTTTGAACCCAGTTTATTCAATTCAATTACTAAAGTTGAAATGACAGGCAATAAATTATTAATAGCTTTGTTTTCCTGTACATGAAATGGTAGTGATACAAAACCATAGCAGTTAGCATAAAGTCAAATAAGTACATACAACATTCACGTTATGGTTTTTCAATGCTACTAAAACATCATGTGTTACACACATTGCATATGAAACTGAACAGATTGGATTTTTTTTTTTACATCAATGGAGTGCAGCTGAGAGAAACATATGTTGCCCTATGATATGGGCTTCCAAAGCTATGCCTCATAATGGCCGATCGAAAAGGTGCTAAACATAGAATTATAGACAACACGAAAGAATAACAGGATCGACAACAAGCATTGGCCCTGGGTAAGACATGCTGTAGTAGGGAACGCGGTTGAAAAAAGAAGGGAAAAAAGTCCCCTTTTTCCACTTTGAATTTCATTGAGCTGGTATCTGTTAATACTTGTCTCCCAGTAAGACAAGAAAAGCGCACGGTTGACATGCCCACTGGAATGTGAATGGCTGAGCCACAAATACTGCCCCCCTGTGGTAACAGAAGGTAACAGCAATAACAACAACAACACCGACAACCACTATCATCGCATGCACGTTCAATTTGTTTGTGTTTGAATCCATACTGTTTTCCCCCTTTATGCATCCTCTTTCACCTTCACAGATCTGCAAGCCCCTGGCTTGGTGGTAACAGTAGCTTAAGAACTAGTTGTTAATGTTCAAAAGGGTTTGAGAGCAGCACAAAGAGCACAATAAAACAATGTAACTGGTTATTCACCATTAGACATAGTCTTAGCACAAAAAACTGTCGACAGCTCTTTCTCAGACTACATGATATGCCAAACTGCTTCTGTGGTGCACGCTCGATATATGATACAATCCGTTGGTTTGGTAAACATACAATTTGATGACTCAATTTCTCCTGCAATATTAATAAGACAAATAACCTACCGATAAATGTAGTTGGGAAAACACGTATGTTGACTTTTTTAGTGTACGGTACATAAATGAGAAATGATTAATAGAATACAATAACATACATATACAATGTTTTCAGGAGTTACAAGAGCTCATTCAAAAGAGGGTGTCTGTATCCGAAAGCGCTGGAGTGTTGTCTCTTGTTCATTGATTTTCTTGCAGTCTTTCAAAGACCTTTTTTATTCCCGCAAAGCTTATGAACTGAAGTGAATTTCTGTCTCCAAGCAGTCCTACTGCTTTCAGTGTAAAAGAGGACGCAAAAGTCATGGGTTCTGTAGTCAAACAAAGCATTTAAAAAAAGAAATACTGCCAGCATAACCCTCCCAGACCTTTGTGCCTCTGAGTATCTTGCTCGTTCATTGGATGAGGGCCTGTGGAGCTAAAAGGGCTGATTGGCAGAGGCTGTTGAGGCCACTCATCTCACTGGCCGTTTGTTTCTGGTTTCAGTTTCTCGTGGCCGTTTGCAGGAAAAGGGTTTCTCACTAAGGGGAGTTAGCTTGCGGGTAAAGGCCGTCAAACCGTACAGGAGCAGGCTGTAACCGCTCAAAACCACCGCATCTACAGAGGAGAAAAACGCAGCGACAAAGTAAAGGTAGATAAGCAGAAAAAGCGAATCTTTGACGGCACTCCACATGGCGGGAAGGCTAGGGGTGAAAGTAACCATCAATGCTACACAAACAGAATTGCTGCTTGTATTTTGGAGTGGTTGGGGGTTTGACACCCTCTTCAGTTCTACAAATATCTGTGTCCAGAAAAAGGTCTCTGGGATCCACAGTTTGTTTTATGCCTGCCTCGGATCTGTGCTCCACAGTCATGTCTCACAGGTGGCGTGTCCTGCCCAGGAAGTGTCAGTTGAAGAGGATGGACTCCGGGTCGCGATTGGCCATCTGAGCCAGGTGCTTCAGGATGTCCTTCTTGGTGATGATTCCCAGCAGTCGTCTGGGGGACACAAACGTCATCAGATGGGGTTTGAACCATACCAGAACCATAGCACTACATCCTGTCACCGTACATGATGGAACCACGCAACACTCCTCCTCTCACCTATCCTTCCATCTCTCCTCCTCCCCTCACCTCACCTCTCCTCTCCTCTCCTCTCCTCTCCTCTCCTCTCCTCTCCTCTCCTCTCCTCTCCTCTCCTCTCCTCTCCTCTCCTCTCCTCTCCTACCCCTCCCTTCCCTCACCCTCCTTACCCGTTGTGGGTGATGAGACACTGGCGGAGGCCCAGCTTCCGGAAGATGTCCACCACGATGTCCATGGCCGTGTGGTCGGTCACGGTGAAGGGGCTGAGGTCCATGATGCCGCGCAGCTTGACGGGCGGGGGGCTGGAGGGCGGCTGGGGCGGAGTGTACTCGGTGAAGAACACACGCGACGTGCTGACCACTCCCTCCTGACGCTGCCGCGCGTTGTCTGGGTAACAGGGAGGACAAATAAAGAGTTGTGTTCAACTCCAGTCCAAAACATAAGGAACATAATGGAACTCCTAATGGAAAATATCACGCTAACTTCGAGGGCTACGTTAGCCTGCCTTAACAGATCGATAGAGCAGGCCAACACTCAGGTGAGTGCTACATATTGGCGACCAAACTGTGAGTCGTCGTCCCCCCCCTCCCCATAGTGTAAAGCGCTTTGGGTGTCTAGAAAAGCGCAACATCAAAAGCAACCTGTTATTATTATTATTATTAACACGGCATACTTTCAGATAAAACTGAACAGCACAGGGCTGCCCCCCCCCCCCCCCCACCTATGGAGATGAGGAGGTCCCGGCGCTGCACGAAGCCCACCAGCCGCTGGGACTCCAGCGACACCACCACGGGGAAGCCGCTGTACGTGGTCACGGCCACCAGCGTCTCCACGTCCTCCACGCTCATGCCGTCCTGCGTGAGCACGGAGAGCGGCGGGTCGCTGCGGCGCGGCCGCATCACGTCCATGGCCAGCGTCTTGTGGCAGAACTCCTCCTTGGCCTCCAGGAAGGGGTAGCCGTTGAGGCGGATGTGCGCCTCGTAGATGCCCTCGCGGCCGATGGCGTCCGCCACCCACTTGCTGGTCATGGCCGCCGCCATCAGCGGCACGATGTACTCCAGGCCGCCCGTCAGCTCGAACATGATCACCACCAGCGACACGGTCATGCGGGTCACGCCGCCTGGTGGACGGAAGGGGACATTAAGCTGGCTGCCTCCCGTGCCTAGAGTCAGGCTGTGAGTGCAGTGTGTTTGACAGTGCTAGTGAACACAGCGGTGACTACTGAGCGGTCCTCACCCAGGCAGGCCGCGGCCCCCACCATGGCGTACAGGCCCGGGGTGATGCAGTCGGCCTGGGGGGAGCACCAGCCCCGGAACACCAGCCAGTCGTGGTGGTAGTAGGCCAGCTGCTCCATGCCCACGCCCAGTAGCCTGCCAGCTATGGCCCCCACTGCCATGCTGGGGATGAACAGACCTGAGGGCACCTGGCGGGAGAGAGGAAGACAAGACAGGAGGAAAAAAGAAAGATAGAGAGAGAGAGAGAGAAAGAGAGAGAGAGAGAGAGAGAGAGACCTTTAATAAAGTGACTGGGGGTGGGGTACAAAGAACGAAACAGGGGTGTATAAACTAGACATGGTAATCTTACTAGTGCACTTCATGAAATACCCTTCAAGTGTATGTGCAGCCGGGGTTCTACCTTCATGCCAAAGGTCACCACGGTGATGAGCATCTTGAAGACCAGGGCCAGCGCCAGCTGCCACATGGCGGTGTAGACGTCCCACCCCGCCGGCCGGTCCGGGAGGCCGTTGCTGCTGGGCGTCACGTTGACGTTGTCATAGTTACAGAGCTGGGAGGAGTCCAGCAGGCCGCAGTCATTGAAGAGCTCCGAGATCAGCTCGCTGGTGGACCGCCTCGTGTAGCCGTTGGGATAGGCCACCACGGCCGTCACCGCGGTGACCACCAACACCTCCAGCACCTGGGTAACCCAGGGGACAGGTTTTGCGGACAGCCATGAGTGTGATGTATGTGCGTGATTACAGGATGGATATCCCATTAAATCACATGACAGTGACATGATGGTTAGATTAAAAAACAGTATCTTCAAGTCAACACACATTATGAAACACAACGGAACACTGTGTCGCACAACACATAAGCCTGCTCCTATCAACCAAAAATGTTTAGGGTCCCACCATTGTGTCTATAGCGGCTTTGAAATGCATCTGTAATACGTTATAGTGTCTCTGCAGGTCTCAACGATGTGTGTGTTGGTGTGTTTGTATGGAAGCGTGTGTGTGTGGCGTACCGGGTAGCGTCCCAGCCAGGTGGTCTTCCTCCGGCGGCACCAGGCGATGTTGGCCCTGATGAAGAAGGCCCCCCAGATTCCCCCGAAAATGCCCAGCAGGATGAAGGGCAGCAGCTCCAGCAGGTGCCAGGGGGCGTGGAACTCCACGTAGAACAGCACCAGCCGGCTGTTCCCGAAGGGGTTGATGGAGCGCAGCGTGAAGGCGGCCACCAGGGCGGCGAAGAAGGAGCGCCACAGCGTCTTCAGGGGGAAGTAGTAGCTCACCTGGAGACACAGGGAGAGAGATGATCCCTGGGGTTAGGGACTTTGTGTTGTTATAGTGGTTAAGAGTCTGGCCGTGCGGTTGGTGTCTGTAAGTCTTACGAACAATCTCACATCCATCCTTTACAGTTGGGTATAAAACGTGAGCACAGTGAGATTCTAGGTAGGTCCTGGTCTGACCTCGCGGATTTCATAGTTTTTAGTTTTGTTTGCCAAGCATCCCTGATGAAGCCAAAACATAAAAAAAAAATTGTGGACCACTTAATAAAGTATTTGCATCGGAGCTACGAGTGTGCAGTGTTTCTTTTCTATTTATTTTTTATTTTTATAAGAACACGCTTCTCACCTCCTCCAGACTGAACAGAACTCCTCCGATAGGAGCACCAAACGCCACAGACACGCCCACGGCGGCTGCCGCTGAGAGAACCTGACCAAAACATGAACGTCAAAAAACACAGCGGTGTTAACCTTTGTCACCAGTAACTATGGATTCACCACCTTTGTCTCTTTTCTCCCTTCTAGCAAGCGCCTCTCATCTCCAACCTCTCCCTCCTTGCCTGCCTCCCTCCCTCCCTCCTTGCCTGCCTCCCTCCCTCCCTCCCTCCCTCCCTCCTTACCTCTCGTCGTTTGGCCTCGTTCTTGCGGTACTTGGTGAACAGGTGGCACAGGATGTTGCCGCAGCAGCAGGCCACGTGGACCAGGGGCCCCTCCTTGCCCAGGCTCAGGCCCGAGGACACGGCCAACACCAGGGTGATGGTCTTGATCACCAGGGTCCACTTCCCCAGGTAGCCCCGGATGATGAAGCCCGACAAGATGGTCTTGATCTGGGGGAAGAGTAACGTCGACCGTCTTTAACCACGTTGCCACTTGAGTTCAACAGAGAGAAGGGATGGGCACCCATGGAGCTCCATGCCAAAGGCGGGCGGGATGATACATAATCATAGGAAGTTATTGATGTGGGCACACATATTAAACAACACGTGGGGCTGACAGGTCGGACAGGACTGGTCATAACTACAAAACCATAAAGGTTGGCCTACCTCGGGTATCCCAGAGCCACAGGCATAGGGAGCGAAGGCACGGACCAGACTCACAGCCAGGAAGGCAAAGAGCAGAGCCCACAGAACATACATCAGGTAGTTCATGATGTAGGCAAAGGGACCCTGGAACACACACACACACACACACGGTTTAGCTATGAACACCAAAACAGAATTAGCATGCTATTGTGTCGTCTATGATGTGTGCGCGTAACCTTCACTCCTTCTATACCTCTGCGGTTCCTATGATGAGCTCGGCCCAGCTCTTCCACTGGGGGCACTTGTCCCGCTCCTGGAAGGTGGTCTCGTTGGAGCCCCAGCAGCAGTGCTCGTGGTTGAACCAGAAGCCGTTGAGACACACGCCCTCCTTCAGGTCGGTCATCCAATGGGCTGAGATATCAATACCTCCAGCCAGAGCCCCTGGACACAGACAGTGAGAAAGGGAAGCCGCATGTTCACACATACTGCAAATGGGGTGCAGAAATTCAAATAAATAAGTTTCAAAAAAAGAAAGGTTGAGCGCGTTCCAGTACATTATAAAACGGGAGCTGCATCTTAACGCATTCTGGAAACGTGTTGCTGCTGTTGTTGTTGTTGCTGTTGACGTTAGTTAGTTAGATCATAACTGACCTGACATGAGTCCTATAAGCAGCATGAGCAGCCACCCAGAGAAGGCATCGCTCACGCTCTTCACCAGCGCCCAGACGGACTCTTTGCTCTTACTGGTGATCTGCAGAAAGAGCAGAGAAGCAGATAAGAAGACGTACAGGCAGTCGCTCCTCTTAACAAGCAATGGTTTCAATTCCACCGCATATTTGGGTGCAAAATAACCTTTTCAATAACACAGAACAAAAAAGGAATATTTCCGTAATACTATTATTACTTATTGATATTCTATAACATTAAGAAGCACTGACTAGGCCTACCTTACCCTCCATTGAAAATAAAGCTAATAACATCAGCAGGCAGCCAGGTGGTCAGTGGTCTGATTTTGGATCAGGATATTACATGTGATGGGTGAGATCTAACTGAACAGAGTTACGTTTTATCTGTGCCAAGAGAAATGCTTACCCAAAAGTAAGTTAGGGAAGTGGCACCGTGTCATTGGGATGTGGTCTGGATACTAGTCAGTACCAAGGAAGCGTGCTAGTTACCTCTCTGTGTCGGTCCCGGTCTTTGGACTTCTCCCTGACCCAGTCGATGGTGTTGAAGTCCTCGTAGGTCCCTACGCCTGGTACCGGCTCCTCAAGAAGGTCCATGAGTTTAGGAACCCCGTTCACCATCTCAGAAGGACCAGCACCATCCCCTGGACACAGAAAAAAATCACATTGGGAAAAAAAGGAGAAACAGAGAGATAAATGCCTGTGAAAATAATGGAGTGGGAGGGATATGGAAGAGAGCAAAGGAAAAGTCAAACCAAGAGACAGTTTCATCTATAAATGAGGCAAGAGAAATATAATAAGACTCACGGGACGGTAGAACCATAACAAGTACAGAATCCTGACTCAGCATAATCTATTAACATATTATGTTGCTCCTCAGCATGATAAGCAATCTTGAGTATGATAACGATTCCCGAAGAACAGTTACGTTTGAACGTCAACCATCAAACTAGTAGGAGTGCCGTCAAACTAAGAAAACGTTAAAGCAGCAAAGGTCATACCATTCCATGAAAGCCTATGAGTGTTTAAAATGGCTGGTCTACATAACAGATTTTAAAGCATTGCATGCAAGAGGGACAGTCAATTGGTAAAAGTGAGCCGTGTCCCCAGCAGGTGCGATGTTTACGAAAGGCATAATTTCCACCTCAAATCAGGCAAAATTGTCACATGCCTGAGTAGCACAATACAACAAGTAGTAACAATGCCAGAAAGTAATTACTAAGATGCAATTGCAGGGGCGGTAGTAGTGTATTGGGTTTGAGTATCAAAATAACAAAAGCAGCAGTAGTTAGAGTATGTTTCACTAGTTGTGACACTTGGTCGTTAGTAAAAGAAACCAGAAACGTAATTTCTAAAATGTTGATTTGCACTCACCAGCCCCTCCACAGCTGTAATTGCGGTCCAGTGGAGGCTCGTCCTCGGTGGAGGAGAAGTCTAGCGTAGCTCCTGCTATCTCCACCATGTCGTCATCACTGGTTCCGCTCTGCATGCTGGCAAAGCGCTCGCCGCGGAACCCGCTGCTCTCCATCCGTACCTCCCTGACAGGACAGAGGGGTGGAGAACAACACAGGAAATCAGGTCGCGGTCCAAAGGCTCTGCAGCTTATCAGGGAGAGGCTGGGCCATAGATAATAGGATATGTACAAGTATTAATTCTATGAATAGATAGCCCCGCAGTTCCCCAGCTATCATCCACTAAGGCACCATTCAGAGTAGCATGCTCAGTGATCTCCTATGTCTAAAGGTAATTCGTAGGTGGGCCTAACATCTAGCTACTCTATGAAGTCAGGCAAGGGTGTATTTCAATTGCGATTGCTTCGTAAATCATCTGAAATTGGCTAACAGACCATTGCCATTCCAACGTTACCTCTAATGTTGGGTGAAACATTCTACTGATACAATAATGTAAGTTTAACAACTTTACAAAATAAAGTCAGCTAAGTAACTGTTTATGTCTGAGTGCTATCAAAGAGACTCACGTTAACCCAGATCCAGAGTGCCTAAAGTTACAGGGTTGGCTATACGTACATTGCATCGAGTTGAGAATGATACGAGCTGGCGTTATATTCACATTGGACAGATGACATTCACTTTTAAGTTATTCAAAAGTGAACATCAACGTAATTCATACAGAGACGTTATAATAAGTTAAAACGGATGTTAAATTAATTTACTCTTGACTTTCTTTGTAAGCTTGGCAGTGTCTGACAGTGCTAACGAGTTTTAGCAGCAAACGTCAACTAGCTTGCAGTTAAAAATGTTAACCTGGCTAGCTAACTCGTTATATTTGCTTGGATGAACCACACGTACTTGAAATACAGGGCGATATCAATATTAAAAGAATTGTTCGGGAGATGTACCTAATGTTAAACTGGAATAACGTTAACTAACTTAATGTTACATTATATGGTGCACGAAATTAGATTGTTTGCTACTTCTATAGGTCCGAAAGCTAAAGCTAAACTGAGCTAACGAGCAAGTCAACGTGCTACAGTTGCTAGCTAGCTTGCAAAATTAAGATCCTTGGTTGTACCTGACAATATTAAATTTAACAAAAGGGAGTTTTTAGATTTGACTGAAGTCACATGCAAACATAGACCAGCTCAGACATCTAGACTTTATTTACTTTGTTGTTTGGTTGGAGCAATCTTCAGTGTTGTCCCATCATCATTTGACCGCTAGGTTACTACTTCCTGTTAGTACTACTAGTATGAAACAGTTGATCCCAGAAGACAGACATTTGCAAGTGATCTCAGATAATTTCATAATAAAAAAACAACAATCAATAACAAGCCGGATTTTAATTTGGGGCCCACAACAAATAATAACAACGCTGACACACAAGCACGCCGCACGCACGCACGTACGCGCGCGCGCGCGCGCACACACACACACACACACACACACACACACACACACAGACACACACACACACACACAAATAACACGCATGGATACAGCACATCAAAGCTTGAATGATTTCCATTTAACATAGCCAGAGCATAAGCAAATCAGGCCATTCAAAAGGCCAGATGATGAGGAGCTCAGAGAATGAGAGGGGGTATAGCCCTGAAGGAGGTCAGAGGTATATGTGGCGGGAAGGTTATGGAGGGGGGGCTTTGAAGGTGAGCAGGAGGGGGTGGGTTGGGTAGAGACATAGAGCTGGGTGTCATCAGCGGTGTGGAAATGGACACAGTGATGACGGTGGATCCGCCCCAGTGAAAGGAGGTAAATAACAAAGAGGAGTGGACCCAATACTGACCCCTGATTGAATGCAATCAGTTCTTTCCCACACTTAAAATAACTGCAGTCAAAACAGTTATTTGGGCTCAGAACAGTTCGTACAGAACTTATCTTCAATTTGCGCCCCACATCGTTATCACTCAACCCCAGTGACTAACTTCCAAGCCTGCCAAGTTGCCCCTGGGTTTAGGGTAATTCGCAGACTCAGTTTGCGACTGTCAGACATTCTCGTAAGGGATCTTAGGTCTCTAGTCTCTAAACCAGTCAATTTTCAACTCTCAATTTCAGGATATAATTTAAATAAGGCACTTTGCTTTATTTAAAAGAAACGGACCCCTTCGAGGCCTTTTCAAATTTAGAGATACATGGAAGGCCTCTGTTTATTTTCAACATTGCATATTAAAGATATAATCAATCTTCCCTCTCATTTAGTTCAGGCAGCGCAGATGTCCTTTCGCTTAACTGATATATTTAGTATTTTCCCCCTAGTCAACTTTGTACAGCCAAGCAGGTTTTTGTGCTATTCTGATGCAAGATAACCTCACTATTGACTCACTTGTCATCTTTTTTTAGATCTTCTCTTTTATGTACCAACTTCTCGGGCACTTTACAGTAAGTCTCATGGGTGCCGTTCGAGAGGTGACCAAAATGTGGGACAAATTTGCTTTTAACTCATGGCTCAATAGACTTCTATTAGACTTCTCTTCTCTCTCATGGCCTGTTGGACTTACACTCTTCATCACCACTCATTACCCTCTCCATGTCCTCATGCCTCCCAGTCCAAAAGGTCCAACAGGAAAGTAAAAGAAAAAAAAATGCACAGCTTATCTCGAACTTCTTCAAATATTTGACATGGCACATGTTGGAGAGATGGAGACAGACTCGGACAGGCAGACAGAGGCAAATGGCATGGGATAGGTTAAGGGACAGAGAAGGAGGGCAAAAGAGAGAAAGAAAGGTACAAAGGTAAGTTATTTATAGCCAAAAAAACTCTCTGGCTCTGTTGCTTCTGTGTTGGTAGGTTGGAGGACCAGCGTGTGGATCTTTCTCACCATGCACTACAGCAAGGCCATTGGACTGGGGCTGGTGGCTCTGATTG
>CM030177.1:13868025-13885525 GCA_017639675.1 Aplochiton taeniatus
GTCAGGAGTGTCGGTAAGGCAGTGTGTGCGCGCGCGTTTGTGTGTGTGCTAGTGTGTGTGTGTGTGTGTGTGTGTGTGTGTGTGTGTGAGCGTGCGTGTTGCCGTGTTACGGACGGTGACGGGCTCCTGCGTCTCCAGGTCCAGGAGTACAGGGAGGCTCTGGAGGCCATCATGATTAAGCAGGACGGGATTCGCCTGGTGCCGGAGCTCTACAGCGTCCCACCCGACAAGGTACCTCAGCCCCGTCCCGAGAGCTCACCTGCCCAAATCCACGCGTAGATCAGGATTGAATATTTCTCTCCAGTTTAAAAAATATATAGACTGTGTGTGTTTGTGTGTGTGTGTGTGCATTTCCTCGTTGTCCCGCCCGCTGTCTCTCTGTCTCTCAGGTGGATGAGGAGTACATGAACCCCCACAGCGTGGAGCGAGTGCCCATGGGGAAGTGTCCCCTGAAGTGGGGCCAGTCTCTGTACATCCTGGGCAACCTGCTGGCTGACGTGAGGGCGAGACATAACCTGACGAAGACCTATGGTCGAAACGTTGTTTTCTTACATGAACGAGCATACTGGAGTTGCAGACTTTATTTCATTTTTATTTATCTATAATTTTTCTGTCCTGCACCCGAAAAATGTGGATGTTGCATATTTTTTCTCCATACCGAGACCACACACCAACCTCTCTTTGACGACTGCATGCGCACACGCTAACGTCTGTAGCCATATTGGTAATAACACTTCTCTGGTTGCCCGCAGGGCTTTGTGGCTCCTGGAGAAATCGATCCACTGAACAGGCGATTGTCCACCACCCCTAAGCCTGATGTGGTGGTCCAAGGTTTGTGGCACATTCTAGCCACTGGTTGGCTTGATGGAATAACCAGATACAGTATATCCTTGACCTTACTAAATGATGTTGTTGAACTTTTTCATGCGATGCATTGGTGCCTGTGTATCGATTTTTGTGTGTTTGTGTGTGTGTGTGTGTGTGTGTGTGTGTGTGTAGTGTCTATCCTTGCCGAGACAGAGGAGATCAAGCAGCTGCTCCAGAAACAGGGGCTGGAGGCTGAGACCATAGAAGACGTGCACCCTATCAGAGTCCAGCCCTCCAGAGTCCTCAGCCACATCTACGCTAGACTAGGTGCATAGCAGACACACACACACACACACACACACACACACACACACACACACACACACACACACACAAACACACACACTGACACACACACACACACACACACACACACACACAAGCACAAACTCACCCACAGTGGCCAGCACAAAGGTGGGCTGAATAAACCGTGTTCCTCCCTGCAGGTCGAAACCAGAGGCTGGGTCTGACCGGAAGGCCATACCGACGCATTGGTGTTCTGGGGACGTCAAAGTTCTACGTCATAAAGGACACCATCTTCTCCTTCACCCCACAGGTGACTTTGCCTTAGTCTAACCTCTGACCTTTGACACCTACTGCAGTAGCCGAAGTCCGGACACTCACCTTAACCTTTGCCCTTTACTGCTATACCCTAATGTCTCCCTGCCATCTCCTGCTAACTTAATTTATGGAGCATGGAAAGTGAAAGAAACATTTCTGACTGACAGTTCAACACCTTTTGGAAGAAGAAGTAGCCAATGGTTGTGGATCAACATCAAGCAAATATTGCATGAAGCATAATGTAACAACATGTTGCGTTTGTTTAGAAATACACATGGACTCACAGGAAGATAGGAGACGAGGAACTCCCCCTTTTAAATTTCTCTTATGTTGAATGAACCCCGTCACTAACCAAATACAGAGCCTGCCTGTCTCCTGTCCTCCTAACCTTCTTCCTGGTCCTTTGCAGTTCATTGACTACCAGCAGTTCTACCTGGCGTTGGACAATCACATGATCATCGAGATGCTGCGCACCGACATCTCCTACCTCGGCTCCCGCTGGAGGATGACCGGCCGGCCCACTGTCACCTTCCCCGTCTCCGAGAGCATGCTCAGTAAGGACTCGGACCCCTGGCTCAGAGCATGCTCACCAAGTGGACGTGTACATCGACGTTAACTCGATTGGGGTTCGCATGGAGGCCAACAGCGTCGGAGGGGTGTTTGAATCTGCTATCTGGTCATGTGTTTATCTGAACTCCGTTCTCTCTGGCGCGTTACAGCTGACAACCAGGAGGAAGTGGATCCGGCCGTGCTGGCCTCTCTAAAGAAACTACAGGACGGCTATTATGGAGGAGCCAGGTGGGCACGCTGGGCTTCGGTAGTAGGGGTATAAATAGAATAAAAATAGATATATTTGCGTTGTGCTATTTGATTTTTACGATCCTCAACTTGAACTACACCCACCCTGTCAGACGAGGCCTCAAAGATAATTCATGAATTCATTCAGTCATTATCTCTCAACTGCGCTCACATCCTGGTAGGGAGGGTTGAGCTGAGCTGTGGTTTGAAACGCTGTGCTTCCTCCGCGCAGAGTTCAGACGGGGCGCCTCTCAGAGTTCCTCACCACTTCCTGCTGTGCCCACCTCACCTTCATGGACTGTGGTGAGTTTGTGTCCGGCTCAAATAGTTTTTTGTTCTTCCATTATTTGTGACTTTTATTGTGTTTTCATTTGTTTTGTTTCAGATTTGTTTACCTTGTAACTGTTTAATTTAAATACATCCGTACATAAAAAAATGTGTCCGTGTATTAGCATTAGTGTTATCTACTCTTCCCGGTTCTTTCTCTCTCCAGAGGTGGATGACTTGGCGCAGTATTTGCAGCAGCTGTTATCTGTCCCGAAAGAGAGCGAGAAGATCTGTGCCACCAAGGGCGGGCTGAACCGCTTCCGGGCCGCTGCCAAGAAGACCCGTGAGATGGTGGCACTGGTCCACAAGGCCCGAGAACTCGACATACACAGTGAGCTGACCTCCGCTAAATCAAACTTGCCATGCTTACCAAAAATGTACAAACAGAAAAATGTATGGCATAAAAACGACTGCACTTTTATTTAAATGCTTTGTGGACCGAGTGCAGGATGCTTTTAGACCTTTGTGTGTCAAATAGATCCTGATCCACTGACTCCTGTTTCCCCTGTAGATGTACAAATGTACTTGCCCACCAAACTTTTCCGCTCCCCTCAACGCAGCCTGCATCTGGTGGATGCAGACAGAAACGTATGGAGCATGTGTGTGTGTTTTTGACCTATCGGAGTCTCTAAAAGACCCGCCTACGCCCAGAATGATAATATACAACCGTTGTACCGATCCAAACTGTGTTCTGTTCTGTTGAAGTAACCGTTCACTGATTTAGAGTTTGGACACATTTTACAGTGGACGCCATATCCCTGTCTTTGTAAACATAGCATGTCAACACAGAACGATGGGGCAATATATTTGAGAATCCTTGGTAAATAAATACCGCAAAAGATAGAAGTATAGTTATACAGGGTTTGACAAGGACCTGCCTTAGGTGTCTCTCAGCAGCGGACATTTTCCCCCTCGTCCAATCCTCCCAGGGCTCCGACTCCCAGATGTTCCTGCCCACAGACGTGAATGGACACATTGACTACCAGGCCATGGTGCACATGCTGAAGAAGGCCAAGAACCTGCAGGACCAGGCGGACATCCTCTACATCTTCTACAAGGACAAGTGAGACCCAGGAGACACTGTCCTCTCATCTTCTTGGAGAAACAGTCTAATCTGGCCTTTTTTGTTGTTGCAGCGAACCGTTTTTAGTTTTTTTTGCTGTTTATGTGATTGTGTGTGTGTGTGTGTGTGTGTGTGTGTGTTCACGCACAGGGGTATGGAGTGGGACACCAAGCTCCACGGTAAAGGGTCCACAGTGAGGCAGCTGCTCAGTGATCTCTATGAGAAGGCTGGCATCCTGAGACATTGGGGCCTCATCCGCATGATCTCCGGCATGCTGCGCAAGAAGGTGGAGGAACTGGACGAGGTGGGCGCCCAAGTCTGACTGTGTGTGTGTGTGTGTGTGTGTGTGTGTGTGTGTGTGTTGGTGTGTGTGTGCGTGTATACTTGTATGTATGTGTCAGAGAGAGAGAGAGAGAGAGAGAGAGAGAGAGAGAGAGAGAGAGAGGAGAAATAAAGACAAAGTGATAGTAAGAAAAACAGACATAGACAATGAGAGAAAGAGCGGTTGAAAGAGGCCACGCAACAGTGCAATGCAGACACATTTCCCATTATACGTGGAGGGAGCACCGTGGACATTATATCGGACTGCTGCTGTGCTCTCCACAGGCCTGCTCAGACCTGCTGGCCCACCAGAAACACCTCACCGTGGGTCTGCCCCCCGAGCCGCGAGAGAAGACCATCTCAGCGTGCGTTTACTAACCAGTCCCCCCACAAATGTCACATTAGAATGATTCAAGTAGTAGTTGGCAGCGTGTTCTTCTTTCGTGCTTTATTTGTGCTGTGTCCTCCCAGCCCCATGCCACCTGACAAGCTAGCCAAGCTGATTGACTTGGCCAGTGAGAACAACCTCACCATTGCCATCCTTACTCAGGTATTGAACGTTTCAACATGACTTTATCGTTGTCAGTGTAAGCCGCTGATGGTTTCAATCATATTCATACACTGTGCATATTTTGGGGGGTGATTTGGTGATAATCTAAGTCTGTATGTGTGTGTGTGTGTGTGTGTGTGTGTGTGTGTGTGTGTGTGTGTGTGTGTGTGTGTGTGTGTGCGTGCATCCATTCCCAGGAGATAATGGTGTTCCTTGCCATGATCATCCGGACCCAGCCCAGCCTGTTCGGTGAGATGTTCCGCCTGAGGATCGGCCTCATCATCCAGGTCATGGCTACGGAACTGTCCCAGTCCCTCCATTGCTCTGGTAGGAACCATGATCAGGAGGGGGACAGAACCAATGGGGAAGGGAAGGGAGGAGGGAAAAGGGATGCTACTGTCAAGGGGAAATTGTAAGGATGATGTCACGGAACACATTTAAGGGGAATAATCATAAACACAAACAATATAATATATCTGATTACATATGGGACAGTGTTTTTTCAACATGCTAATGAAGTGCAGGGCACGCTCCAGTCGGGTGGTTTTAAAATGGCGTCACTCAGTAGGAAGCAAGTGGGTCAACCGCCACCTTTCTTTTCCTCTGCGTAAGGTGAGGAAGCCACAGAGAGTCTGATGAACATGAGTCCCTCGGAGCTGAAGAGTCTGCTGCACCACATCCTCAGCGGCAGGGAGTTTGGAGTGATGAAGAGCGGTCAGTCGCAAAGCGCACCACTGCCACGTGGAACTGTCACGGTCGCATCACTCATCCCTCTGCACGTCCAGTGTGTTTGTGTCGGGCAACAAAAGGCAGCCTATATTTTTTTTTGTAAACTTTTTGCTCCTATGATGATTTCAAAAAGGTTCCTAGGAGGATGTGTGTGTGTTTGTGTGTGTGTGTGTGTATCCTTATCCTAATACCATGTGTGCTAGTGTGAGGTGTTTTCTCTGTGTTTTGTAGTGCGCTCCAGCGGGGGTACCTCGGTGGCCATCCAGGACCCTGAGGCCAGTAAGACGGAGAGGGCAGGAGACAGCAAGCACAGGGGCGACGTGAGGCTGGTATGAGGAGGGCGTGGACCGTTTCAGGACTGTTGCTGAGATTCATGGGGAAGTCTGACAAAGAGAAGCGTTTTATAATGACGTGTGTTCTTTCCTTCCAGTCTCTCTCCACTCACTCCCTGGACATACATAACATCGAATCGGGGGTGAGTTTGGGCCATGAACTACCGGGCTAAATGAAAGAAAAGGCCGTTTATTTTCTGTTGATGAAAGTTACGTTTTTCCGTAAACTCAAAGGCTGATTTTGTTCTTTCACAATCGGATTCCAATAGTTGCTTGACCTCGTGTTTATATATCGGCGTGTGTTTTTGATGTAAGTGTGTTCACCAATGCGCATGTATGTACGTGTATGTGTGTGTGTACCTAGAGGTACAGAATGCCGTCCATCGAGTCGTTCCAGGGTTCTACGGCGGTCCCATTGGTACGGGACAGCCGGCAAGGCCAGTGGCTGCGTAGGAGGCGTTTGGATGGAGCCCTCAACCGGGTCCCTGTAGGATTCTACCAGAAGACCTGGAAGGTCCTTCAAAAGGTAAAAAAGAAGTGTTCTAGAGTGACACATCATTGATGAAGGAACCGTGAAGACTGATTGGGTTTTGTCCCTTGGAAGGCTTATAGCAACTGTTCTTTTCTTTCTTTACAGTGCCATGGGCTGTCTATAGAGGGAAGTGTCCTACCCTCTTCAACCACTAGAGAGGTATTGGAAACGCTGACAGGAAGTTGGTTTCTTTGCTGAAATGGAGAGAGTTGAATTAATTGATTTATTGTTAGAACCACAACAATATTAAACCTTTATTTATAGAACACTTACCCAAGCAATGTTACACAGTGTTTTAGTAAGAATAATTGGTACCTCATCAATTAGATATGCAATGAAACGGCAAAGAAATCACAAAGCGTAATAAGCAGGCAGGTGGATCAGCCGATGCTGATACAGGAAGAAAAGGAAATGAAGTGAGAAACCTTTCCGAGTTGATGGGCTCTAACGTCAAAGAAACATGCATGTGATTAAACTGTGCATGCTATCATGGCAGTCAAATCACTGGGATGTCCTCCATCACCCTGCTAGCCTCCTACTCTCCTCTGTCGCTCTCAACCCCCCCCCCCCCCCCACACACACACACACACACACTTCACTCCTCCCTCCCTGCTGTAGATGACCCCTGGAGAGATCAAGTTTGCGGTGCACGTAGAGTCGGTGTTGAACCGAGTGCCCCAGCCGGAGTACCGGCAGCTGCTGGTGGAGGCCATCCTGGTGCTCACCATGCTGGCCGAGGTGGACATCCACAGCTTTGGCTCCGTCATCCAAGTGGAGAAGATTGTGCAGATGGCCAGCGACATGTTCTATCAGGACCAGGCCAGTACCCATACACGGCGTCACACGCACACGCACACAGACGGGCACACACACGCTCACACACTCACACACACACACACACACACACACAGACATAGATTATCACATGTACATAGACAAATACGCTCACACATTGACATATACACGATCAAATAGAAACTCACACAACCACACACTCAATCATATCACGCACACACATTAGTAAGAAACCATCCACATACAAGAACTCCACATTCTCTTTTGCATACTTCGTAACAGGTCTCCCCTTTACATCTCTCCCCCTATCCCATGCTGTCTTTTAACCTCCGCCTCTCCTTCCTCCTCTTCCTCTCTTTCCTGCAGAAGGACCTCGGTCTAGAGGAGCACCTCCTAGAGAGAGACCAGGCCAATGGGATCTGCCGCCTGCTGTATGACACTGCCCCTAGTGGCCGTTTTGGCAGCATGACCTACCTGTCTAAAGCCGTGGCTGCCTACGTCCATGATTTCCTGCCCAGCGGACCCTGTGCAATCCAATGAGCCAGTAGAAAAAATATTGCCATAGATCAGAAGATGTCAGTTGACTTTTTCTGCACTTCCTCATGTTGGTTTATTATTTGGTTTCTATACAGCACTGTATTTATTGATATCCTAAAATAGAAACATCTGCCAGGAAACACAATATTCCACTGACAGGCAGTTTCCACTGACTAATATTTGAAGTGTTCAAAACAACTACATCTGTTTGTGTGTGTTCGTGACATTCTATATGCACAGTCGTGTGTGTTTTATTATTATTTGTCTGTTAGTATATTTGAAAAAAGTAACCGTTCTACTTTATTTTTTCAAGGATTTGTGTGATATTCTTGTTACAAATAACAACCACGAACTTGCAGTTTTAAAGAATGAAGATATTTATTAGGAACAGTAAGTTCTTAGGATTAACCCTGGTACATTGGAAATTAACAAATTGCATGTTCGCGTGCTATGAATTATGCTTTGAACGCTCTAGCAAAGCACATGAGTGAAACGTGCTTTTATGGGTTTGCAACAAAAAATAAATAAACATTTCAAAGACGCAGACTTTTTTGAGGAAGTACTCGACTAAACAACTTGTTAGTGGCACAATTGTGGAGCAAGGGACATTTGTGTTTTTCAAGTATTTTGCTTGCCATTAACCAGTAATGACATAGATATGTCCTACTGACCAGTTTAGCTAAACAATGTGAATTGCTTCGTCATGAATATCTCCATCCTCTATATCTGTAAAGCCCATCATATAAACTTCTAGATTCTTATAACAATGAAATATAGTCTACTACAATGCATTACGCAATTTAAGGTATAAATCAATTAGTGCCCTCAAAACTACATCCACGTGTACCTTCATAATATGTATATGTATCTTGGTAAAAAAATAAATCAAGCAAGAGTTCATAAAAAAAAAAAAATAGCCGCTTAATGATACTTTAGTACAAAATTAGCAAGCTAACAATTACCCATATAGAGAATATTTACCCACAAGTAGAATATTTTGTAGCTACTGTATCTACATACAGTGAGCCTGTAGAGTCTGGGCAAGATTGATGTATAATATTGCAACCATGACACATTACCTACAGCCATGCACAAACCAGATAATTTGAGAAATACACAAAGAATACCACTTGGCCGAAGCAGGGTTTAGCCTAAGCCGCCGCCTGTTGATCCTTAGACAAGGCCGGGAGATTGGGGACGGAGGAGGAGGAGGAGGAGGAGGAGGAGGAGTCTTTGCTCTCCGACTGGTCACTGGCCATGGAGACGGAGTGGGAGCTCTCAGATTCCCCAACAGACTGAGGGACCGGACTGTACTCACGGACCGAGCAGTCACGCTCGTCAAACTTCGAATCAAACCCCTTTTTTATCTCCGAAGGGATGTGAAGCCAATCCTGTAAAAAGAAAATAACACGCCAAAATAAGTGTTGATATAAGATAAGACATTTACTTGTACAGACTTGTAACATCTGTCTCCATCTTTCAACGAGACTGTGCTAGCTCATTGTGCCATGGACCCATTACACTTTAAATTGGTAATGAAACCTCTGCTTGCTTGGGGAAACTATTGAGGATAAACTGAGCATTGGTGCTCATGTTACTGACCGTCACGTTGCCATCTTTAGGGAAGTTGTGCACATACGCGGGTACGACAATTACTCTCAACCTGCGATTGAAAACAACAAAAATAATAGTTAATACTTTGGAATCTATCTGGCAGAGAAAGGGTTGAACATCAAAAATAATACATTGTGATAGTTTGGTACCCTGTAATGGATATTTTCAAATGTATTTGGAAAACAGCCAATTAACGAAGTGAGACTTTTGGCAATAATCAAAGTACAATTTTATTAATGACTACAGAGAGCAAGTCTGTACACAGAGAAATACTGCAGGAGTTCACTCCAACGACATAGTAAGTTCTGATTTGTTGACAAGGTGGAAACGAGTATATCGGTCTAAACTAAACAAATCATTCATTGGTCAAGGAAGGAACACGTGTTACTTCCCAGTCTTGAAAACGACACGTATGCCAACTCGTATTGTGATGGCTACGAACAGACAACACTAGTGTTCAGTGTCTAAGAGAGGCACATGTTATCTCTTTGGTGCTCTGGCCTTCACTCCGAGCCTTACCTCACATCTAAACAACAGCTCAGACTTGAACATCCGCTAGGATGCCCAAATTTGGCCCTTACTACCCAAACAGAAGGCGTTTTCAATAGGGAGTAACCCATATTACAATTTGTGCGTGCGGTCTTCACTCTGTGTGCATGCTATATAATGACCAGTATAGAGTAAATACGGTAGGTTGTAATTGTATTGTTCTCTGGAGATTAGATCATCTATATTCCCACCTCTCGTGGTGGATCAGCAGGATGACCAGAGTGATGAGAGTCAAAGCACCCAACACTGACAGCACAGGGGTCCACAACGACATGCCACCATGTTGGATTGAGCCTGGGAGAAAAAGGATACAATACAACAATAAAGGTTTAGTACAGTTGGGCTTTGTTCTAGTACGTTCATTTAAAAGGAAAAGTCTACAATTGTTGTCTATATATCATACTTTCTGTCCCTATCCCCCCAACTCAACACCTGTAGTATCTCCCAGGTATTGCCCGTCCCTCTGTAAGGTTAAAAATAATCATAATAGTGTTGTGTATTTTGTGGACTTGTCCTTTCACCTGGATTATTCTTCTTTTTAGTGGATTCCCAGTAAACTGGCTGGCTCCACTCACTCCAGTATATGGACTGGTGACAATCATCTCCAACTCGGCTCCTCACCTGAAGCTCATAATAGTTGTTGGCGAAGAGGGAGGGTGAGATATGGTAATAGTTCTGCCCCGGTGATGGGAGGAGTGCGGTCTGAGGGAGGGAAATGAAATGAAGCACACAAACCATTGAGCGGTGTCTTATGGTAAGATCTAGAAGACATCTTGAAGCCTTTTGTTTTTCTCAGTGTTATTTGCTTACCTGCCAGGTATTGTCATTGTTCCTGTAACGGACTTCATTCTGCACACAGCGTCCTATCTTGGTGTGGTTCCAGTAGAAAATCAGCTCGTGGTTAGAGCTGTTCGTCACTGTTAGGTTGACTGGGGGATTCAGTTTAACTGTAAAAACCACGGAAATAGAAACAAAGAAAACACACACGCAATAGAGTTTATATCTGGTGATTTTGTAACGTCTTGTCCAGCGTATTCTTTTCATCCCCTGTGCATAGTCTTCGCCCCCCTTTTAACGGGTGGATGGTTTGGCCACTAACCTGCAGAAAAATATTAACGAAGCAATATCTAAATCTTTATGCTAGTGAAAAGCTTACCTCGGCCTTTGAGGTCGTGGGTATGCTCCTGAGAGAAGTTTCCACCTTCCAGGACGGTTTTGAAACCGTTAAACCTTATCTCTTTTAGTTTTTCATAGGGCTGTTTGCATCCAGCGAGATTGCCATTTTCCAATACATAGGTGGAACATTCTATGAGTTTCTGGCCATTGAACCTGGGGAAAAACACAATGTGGTCATTGGCCATAACTAACAGACTGGTAAATAATTGTTATTGTTAGATCAACATAATGATACTACTCTTTCTCTCACGCTTACACACACGCACTTAAAAGACACACGCACAAACAAATATAGTCAAGTGCATGAGAGTCAAACCCAACTCTATCATGTAACTCTTTCTAAAGAGAAATTCAAGAAATGAACTATCTTGACACATAGCTTCTGCCCACTAACTGATTTTACCCGCTGTGAAAGGTGTGGTTGATCCCTTGTCCATTCCACGTGCATTGGACGAAGTCCATATCCACAACCAGACAAATAACATTTTTATCTGAAATAGCAGAAGCAGACGGTACCATTGTAACTGCTCTTATTCAAATACTATGGACATTGTATTAATTGTGTGCTGAGAATTCTGCAGAAACATGATGAATATTTGGTGATGGGGAAAACCCCGGTGGTTGATGTGAACGACCCCGAGACAAAACCAGAAGTGATTTATTCTCAAACTCATTTCCTTATCTGTGTTTCTTTTTTCACAATTACTTTAATCTTTTTTTATAATCAAAGTATAATTTGGATAATTTAAGGAAAGTTTTTGAAGCAATACGTGATTTAATTTTCGCTGATACAAAAACCATAAATGTTTGATTTGAAAAAGTTACCGAATGAGGTTATGACTTTGCATTAAAAGAAAAATAAAGAAAATTATAGCAAGTTGATGATTGACAGTTTAATAATTCTATATATTAAAATAATATTACCAGATGATAGTTCAGTAACTGTAACCTTTTACCTTAACTTCAGGTACTTACTCAGCACTTCAGAAAGAGATTAAGGTGCATGGACATCTTAAAAAAGATTATCTTGTACATTTCTTATAATCTAAAAATAAGCATCTAAGTATCTCACCAGTTTCACTTAGGGCAAATGTTTGTTGTCCAAAATAGCTGAGGAGAAGAAATCTCACCAGCATCGTGGCAATCTTTGAGGGAATGGTCATGATCATGAACTCTCTTTCACTTTTGTAAATGTCAGCTTGTTGGACCTTAGCAGGAAGTAAAACAGGAAGAAAGCCAGGAGGTCTATTTCTACTCACAATGCAAGTGATATATGAACGATTTTTACCGACAAGAATATTGGCACCTCTTGGGTTTTGTGACATTTTGAGTTGCTGAAAGTTGCTGAAAGTTGTTAACTTTGCGTTATGTAATAAATAGCTTATTTTTTAAAAATAGGTATTTTTTTTTATTTAGTTCTATCATCAATTGATTCAAAGCAGTAGTGAATTCAGTTTACAATAGAGTGCATAAAAATGCCAGGTATATTGTTTGGCTGTTTGCTAAAATGGGTACTTTTTTGGTTAGTTTTGAAATTCCTCAAATATTTAAATATATGGAAAAATTAAATTCTGTTGTTTAAACACAGACCAAGCTGATCTTTTGTATTACATTTATTGATGCAGGGATAACCGAATTAGATCATGTCTCTTTACCAGCATATCCTTTTTAAAGGCAGGTTAACAACAGAATATATCTAAATGAAAACAACAAAACAAAAAATTAAGAAAAGAAAAGAAAGTTTAAAAACAGACAAACGATAAAAATTTTGTTACAATATATATTTAGTAAAGGCAGCTCGCAATGTATCCTCATATCCTCCAAAACAACCTAAAATTCTTCAACTGAAACAAACCTATTTTCAATTCCTGTGTAACCTTGTTCGATTTATCTGTAGACAAAATAAAACATTTCAAAATACACAGGATGTGGTGTACATCAAATACCAACAGTGAGGCACCAATACCTGGCGTATGCCTACATTACACGTCTCTGTAAACTATCGCGAGCCATGGCTGATAATCACCTGTTATAACAAAATTTTCACTGATCAGATATATTGGAGGTTAAAGCACAACAGGATGCTGTGGTCTGATGTATCTAAGCAGGTTAGATGTAGACCTCCTGTCTAGTACAATTGGCAATCTGATATAAACTTTGTAATGTAGGGTGTTTAGGATATGAAACCACATTTATCTGTGTAAGCAAGTTTAGATGTGAGTCCTTCTTACTTTTCGTGTGAATACTTTGAGTGCATAATTGTAGCACAGTTTTCTGTTTGGGTGTGAGGACTGTGAGTACGGGCACAATTAGTTAATCTTGCAACTGTCAATATTACCCATTTTAGTCTACTCTACCTTTTCGTCAGTCTAGGGCAAGGATCCTACATAATCCTACAAAGTGGCCTGAAGTTTGATATCCAGACATCTAAACCAAATTGAAATAGTCTCTAGTTAATCCACAATTTATGATGGACATGGGTATTGCTTGGCTCATTTGTATAAACAAAGATATACTGTATATATTTATTTAAATTGTAGATGATATATGTATAGTGGATAGTTGAGTGGATATGTAATTTCAGGGTATTGCAACATTGATACACCAGTCTGGAAGTTGAACTTTACTGCCTCTATTTATTAATAATACATAGTTTGCCATAGTTTACATAGTCCTGCTTCATAATTTTTCTTTTTGCAATTGTTCATATTTTTTATACAGCAATGAAAATGAAGAACTAGAAGAACTTTACAAGTGGCTGGGTGCAGAACCCAGCTCACGCATTATCCTATGTTTGGAATATTAAATATATTGAACAAACTTGGGTATGAAAGGTTTGATTCTTCCGCCATATGGCAATTGACAGCATATTCATGGAGAAGATTTATTTTTTAGAATGTTGCAAGATGAGAATCCAATGTTATTGATTATGAAATGGAGTTCTCCTCAAATAAATCAGGATTAATTTATTCCTCAGCCTAGCTAAATGCTGCTCACATGTTGGTGCTGCTCCTGTTCAAGCTGGAGGCCTCTGTCCACTTGGGTTATACGAGTGAGGCCCAAGCATGGGCTTTGCCTGAAATAACACGTCCACCAAAACTATAGATACGGAAATGATTAAAGACAGCACTTTACAGTGAAACTGTATGAAAGGGGAAAGAAGTAGAACATGTGTGCTTTACCCTTCCAAATGCCTGAAGTCAAAGATATTACAGCCTCATAATGCCAGATCCTATGACAGTTGGAAAACATCTTTGTTTAATTATGATGTGAAAGATGATCTTCTCCACAAAATTAATCCGACTAAAATAAACTTTACAAATGAACTTCATTAATCTTAAACTTGAACTTTAAACACTAAAGCAATGGTAAGGTTGGTTTGTTTTGCCTGGGGGGCGTGGCTTAGACGAAGCAACATGTGTCACTGTAACCTTCCTACACAGTTTATACTTTCCATAATCCCTTGCGTCACGTGGCTTTTATTTTGAAAGAAGTAGCTGCCGGAAATCATTTTGTTGTGACGATGACGGGTTCATGAGAAGCTGTCATTTAGTAGATAGCGCTAGCTAGGTAGCTTGTTACTCTGTCGTAGTTTCAGAAACAGTTTGGTAGGAAATTGTTATGAAAACTACTACAACACGACTATCTTATCTAGGACTGTCAAAGGCACTGCTCATTGTGCACTGTCTGTTTACATTCTTGCTTGCTGGGAGCCAAGGCGAGAATACTGCCATGGACAATGTTGCAACCGAGAGGATGGCTGAGGAGAGTCACCGACAGGACAGTGCCAACCTTCTCATATTTATTATGCTCTTAACCCTTACCATTCTCACGATATGGCTATTTAAACATCGTCGATTCAGGTTTCTGCACGAAACAGGTCTCGCAATGATTTATGGTAAGATCAGAGCATACGAACGTAACATGGTCAATGCTAAGGTGGATCATGGGCTATCGAGTTAGCGGCTGCTATGTTCTGTTATAAGTCCTGCTATAGCTAATCTTATAATATAAGCCTGAATGGTACAATACAATCAGTCTGTGTGCATGGCCCCAGAGACGAGCCTAATAACTTGAACCTGACGGCCCTCCCAGATCCAAGTTTATTTCAGATCCCCCCCAAATCTTATTTTCATATCATGTTTTGTGATATTGTGTTATTTATTGATCTATTTATTTATTTAAATAACTAGTCTCTTTCTAAAAACAAAAACTAAAGAATACAGTAATAAACCTATTTATTTTTGTCCTTTGTATTGAGTTATAAGCTAGTTTGTTCATGGACGCAGTGCATCAAATTAGCACTCAATAAATATATGACTTTTACAGTAAAACATTAAAAGTGAATACCTGTAAAAAGAGGGGTTACAGTATTGTTGACAAACAGTTCCTTGCAATGAATGTTCATCAAGCCCTGAACGGCTATTAGTTCCTAGTTTAGCAATATACATATTAATACAAAAATGTGTTCTTGCTTATGTCATCCTCCGCCTGCTGCTATTAGGCGTACTGGTGGGTATAATTCTCCGGTTCGGTGTCCATGTGCCCCAGAACATGAGCAACACGACCCTGAACTGTGCCGTCAATGCCAGCCCTGCCACCCTATTGGTCAATGTTAGTGGTCGCTTCTACGAGTATACTCTGAAAGGAGAGGTCAGCAGAGGCAAGGGCCAAGTTCAAGATGATGAAATGCTCCGAAAGGTAAGCCAGTGAATGATACATGAATTAAGTATCGACCGCCTTCCATAACGGTCTTCTCATGTAATACTAACCAGTCCAACGACCGCTTTCAACCTAGACTGTGCAGCAATGCTCAAGTATGTAATCAGTCGGTGCAGGAGTAACACAGTGTTCTTTGCCAATATGTTGGTTGTGTCTTCTCTAGGACCAAATAACATGTCGATGGCATAGTGCATGTTCCTTTGTTACCGTGAGGAGCTTAGAACCGCTGTTTTTTTTTGTTTTCGAAGGTGACGTTTGATCCAGAAGTGTTTTTCAACATTTTGCTTCCTCCAATCATCTTCCACGCGGGCTACTCCTTAAAAAGGGTGAGGCGAAGGCTGATTGTCTTCATACAGATTAATATCAGGTCATCTCTGGGAATACTTTGTTTCAAAATACAGACTGTCCATTGTGGATTCTCACATTATGGAGGAGGTGTGCATGCAAACAATGCACATCCCAGAGCCTCCCAGTAAAGTCTATTGGGTTCATACATTGAAATGATAATTGTATGTGAAGGTAGAAATCAACCTGACGTCCACTGTGATCCTTCTGTGTGCTTAAGAGACATTTCTTCAGGAACATCGGCTCCATCCTGACCTATGCCTTCATGGGGACAGTCATCTCATGCTTTGTTATTGGGTGAGTCCACTCGGGCAGGAAATGGAGATTTGCAGCAAAAGTGTTTGATTTGGATTGCGGATTGTAGGAATGGACCATTTCTGTAGTGAACTGCTTTTCTATTGTATTGTATCCTATTCTATTTTATTCCATTCTATTCTAATCTATTGTATATGTTTGCCCCACAGGTTGATCATGTATGGCTGTGTGTCCTTCATGAAGGCTGTGGGGCAGCTCGGAGGAGACTTCTTCTTCACTGACTGCCTCTTCTTTGGTGCCATCGTCTCGGCTATAGACCCAGGTGACAACAACAACAGCCAACCCACCCTGCATGCGTGACTACCAAATCCAGCCCTAGTGAGCGTTCATCAGGCCCTGTTTTTGGGCTGTGGCGCCCCCTTCGTGGTGTGGTTGACATTGTTTTCTTCTCTTTGCCTCTCTCTCCGTCCAGTGACCGTGCTGGCTATCTTCAACGAGCTGAAGGTGGATGTGGACCTTTACGCACTGCTGTTTGGAGAGAGCGTCTTGAACGATGCGGTGGCCATCATTCTCTCGTCGTGAGTACCCGACTGCGTTTGAACACCTGACTCAAAATGGCCGCCTTTAAACTGTGATTTTGTCATAAAACACGGCAGCCACCTTACATCTAGGTTGAGTCAAAGCTGAGTGACTGTGTTGGGACATTTGGTTGTAAGCGTGTGTGCGCCGCACAGGCGTTAATCCCTACTAACCCCGGTGCATCTCCGTCTCATTGGCTGCCCTGCCATCATCGACCCATCTCATTGGTTACCCACCTGTACGTACGTATGCATGCAGTGTACTCCTGCGCTGGGAGAAGCAAAGCAGGCAGGGGGGCGAGGGCACTAGCTCTTCAGGGAAGGAGGCCTCTAGCTGGCCTCAAGAAGGAGCAAACCTGACCCTGGAGTTGGGAGACAACCAGACCGCGCGGTGGGACCTGGTTCTATAGTGTTAGAGGAAATATGCCTTCAAGGTTATCGTGGGTTTACCTTACTGAAAAGGAACTCTCCAAAAAAAAAAAAGAAATACATAACACTCAAATTTAGATTGCTATTCTGTGTTCCCCAGTCAAATTTCAGAGGTACCTCCTAACTTGAAGGCAATAATATTTCTATTACCCTTGTCCCCTTTACTGCTTTAAACCCTCATGGTGCTTTCCTATCCCCCACCCGCAGTGCATCCTATAACGCCTCTAGTCTACAGAGTGTGGTGTACTGTAAACTCAACAAATGACCAGCAAACACGACCGAGACGGGTTTCCTCCATGGCAAAACCGCGCAAGGCTGGTTTTGGTTTTCCCCCGACACGCAAGGTCAATCAAGGCTAGTTGTTGACAGTCTCTGTCCGGTCATACTGGTTAGACCAGATGGTAGTGCTGGTGATTTGCT
>CM030177.1:13890525-13918025 GCA_017639675.1 Aplochiton taeniatus
GAAATTAGGCCAGTTCAGTTCAGCTCAGGTGCTGGTGCTGTGAAATGAAAATGCCACAGGGTTTTGGAGCCTTGAAGAGGGCTTTTAAGAGGAGCCTTAAGGCTTCACTGTTGTCCTGTGGGTACTTGTTCTCTCTAGAAGGTACTGAAATCCCTTCCTGTGTTTGTAAGGATTTGCTTTTTGTATGTGTTGGATGGGAAAGTGTTGCATTTTTCCCTTGATTAACTTGGATTCTGCAACCATGAAATTACTAGAGGCTTAGGAATATTGGGAATCGGGATTGAGCCAACTGGTTAACCAGAGAGTTCCTATCGACGGTCTTGTTTCCTTTTGAATACATGAGGGGTTAACTTTGAACTCGTGCTCGCTCGACACAGTAGCACACTTTTGGTGGAGTGAGAGCCTCGCGGACATTGTTTTCCCTGGGGTTCCCCTTGAAATGTGCAGTCTCGTTTCTCGTTTTGATTTTGATTTTTTTTCGTTGTTTTTAACACTATTTGCCCTGCTGTCCTAGAGTGAAATTGTTTTTTATTCGGGAACCAATCTGGGGATCAAGTTTCCCTTTAAGGCCTTGGTGGAACCTTGCATGCCATCCTTCCGTCGCCCTTCCTTACATTAATTGGAAACTTGTGGCAGACTTGGGATCTAGAGCCTTGAATCTTCCCTTTCAATGTGTTTTTTGAAAGGATGTCAATCCTGTAAGACTCCCATTACTAATCTTCAGCGGTAGACTCTCTAAAGTGGTCAGCTTGGGCCATTAGAACAACATATACTCAACTGGTGAGACTTCCAAACACTACTTACCCATGCCCACCTCTGTCCCTTGAACTGCTTGTTTGATTCATTTCTATCTCATTTTTATGTATAAAAGAAATTATATATTTATTTATCGAGTGTATTTATTTGATCTATTTAACGTAACGTTCTTATTTTTGTTGTTATATGCCCGTTAACGACTGTCCGTGCAGGGCTTCTACAAATGAACAGAAAAGCTTGGCGCTCAACCGAGTTATGTACGCGTTGATATCAGTGGTATGCCCTGACCTGGGATTATAGGATCGTCTCCCCACGAGCCCCTAACCTCTAGGCACAGTGTCTTGATCTGAATCTGGGTTACAGATATGCGCACGATATCTCGTCTACCTTGCTATTACGTTCTCTCTGATCTATTAAAAGGATTGAGAACGGTTAGAAAGCGGCTGTGTGGGACCTTTGCTGTTTCTCTGTTCTTTCCAACCTTGTGCATAGCTACTGCCATGTCTTTGTGAGGTATACAATCATCAAAGGCTGTTCTGAGGGCTGGCTTAACTGTTTTGAACAAAGTGCCTACTGACTAAATTCAATTGTACGCAGATTTGTAGATATCTTAAATTTGAAAATGTGCAGTAAAGGGTTTTATTATGACGCAAATATGTTTTTTCTGCCCGATGTTCAAAGATTATCAGCTCACTGATTATAATGCAGTAAAGTTGTTTCAGGAAGGTTTGTGGATTCATTTGATCTGAGATCAAATGCTTGGCAGGTGAAATGTTCTGTAGACTCTTTACCTGAATTTTAGTTCTAGCTGCATTCTCTCTCCTGTCCTGTTCCTAAATCCTGTGAAGACTTCTTCAAAATATGTTTTTACAATTAAGAAAGATGTGCAAACTTGGAGTTACATGAACATAGATTTTCAATCAACACAATTTACTGAATTACTGTAAAACCGCTATTCAAAGGAAATGCTTTTAATCCTGTCTTGTTCATTTGGCAAATTATTTGGATGTTTTAGCTTAACTTTTTAATTTTTTATTATTATGCATATTTGCACCATCTACCCTGTTTTGTGACGTCCAGTTGGGGTAAAATCGGTACTGAATACAATAAAACGATAGCATATGCCACTTGTGTGAGTTTCATATACAATGTGACTACTATTAGCAGGTATGCAGGGCAAATAAAAACAAATTGTTACTGTATCTTAAACTTAAGAAAGTGTATAGCCTACCTTTGCTGTATTTGGTTGTTAGATATGTTGTTGCTTGGACTTTGTGAAATGTGCGCTGTCGTTTTTAACAGTTATATATATAAGATGTACATTTTTAAGAAAACACGAAACTATCTGGCATTTCATAATACACAGGATATGGTTATAATACCCATTATGCCTTAAATCCACGTTGAGCACTCTAAAAGGTTGAAAACAGAAAAGGAAGAAGAAACTAGATTTATATTTTCTCTATTTAATTTTGGCATATACCGTTACGTGTCTCAATTAGATACTTAAGCCTAGTGAGAAAACACAATTAATTAAATTTAAATCCACTAGTCATCAATAATTAAACGGTAGAGGAAAAAAAGTACAGAGTTTATCATTGTTATAGTTGATAGCAGAAAGTGTTTCGGCAAAAACCGTTATTGTTCGTTATTGTTCGGCTTGTTTTTCTCAAGGTTCCATCCTGTCCAAGACTTTTTATATCCTGCGTTTATCGCACAAGAACTTGCGAGGGTGTGAAACGGGAAGGTGTACTGTATGCTCTTGCTAAACATTTCATTTCCAGTTTACGCTTCAGGGAAAGTGCGCACCGAACCGACACCAGCAAAATACTGAGACAGTTGAGTCTTCCACAGGTAAGCTTTTACCTTTAACCACCCTTTCTCTTAATGATAATCATATTTCATTTTTTCGTAACTTCAATCTTTTTTTTTTGTTGCTTTTTTGACGCATGGCGTCTGCGAAAACGTTATTTGCCATCTGAAATACAAGTGCAATCTGGTTATCTTTCCTGCACTTCCCGCATGCTTCTCTAATACCATCCTGTACGTGATAACCTCAACACAAGGCAGCACGTCATTTAAAGACCACATATGGTATGGATAGCCAATAATAATATTATTTAAGGTAGCCTAGCAATATGTTATTTTTTATTATTATTATTTTGAGTCCATTTTAGTGGGCATGTGTGAGTAGGCAAACATTGCCAGCCCTAAATTAAAGTTATGCATTACCTTCATTGCATGAGTTTGACTATTAGAGTATGTGTTCATGAAAGAAATAGATTATTTAATTGTCTAGGGCGTGGGCTGTCCGTTAAACATGCGTTAAACATGCCCAACTTTTGTAAGTCTACCCCTAAAATCTGTTTCCAGTTACCCCCCCCCTGTTTTTTAAATTCAGGGATAGAACTCTGGGCTGAGGCATTCCATGTCTTAAAAAAAGATCAATTAAAATTCCTGTTCGGCTATTTTTCATTCTCCCTTTGCCTGTATGGCAAGCCGGCAGAGTGTAGAGTGAATGGCACTTGCATGCCTCTATGCATGTCTAAATCTAGGTAAGTGCCTAGGAGTGCTTGTGTGTGATTGAGCATGCATTGTGTCCACACATCTCTGTGTCTGAGCGTGCGTTTCTGTACTCCCAGCCATCCATTTTTTTCCAAAAGCAGCGTATGAACTGAACTGAGGCCCGCGAGGGACTTATTCTCATTGCTCACACACACCACAGACATCTAGTGTACCAGAGGGAGCCCGTCTCAGCTGACGTCAGTGGCTGCATGCAAAACGAATTACCATGACCTCACTGCTATGTAAAAATCACTCCTAGGATCGTAAAAGTATTTTTTTTTCTCCCTCTAAACTATTAAAGCATGTTGGACTGTACACACATCCCCAAGCAGTGTTTTAAAGAGGTGGGATTGACTTAAAAAAAACAGGAGCAGAGTCTTGCTCACCTCACGGTGAGCGGGAGCAATCGGAACAGTCTTTTCATAGGCCGGCAGCCAGCTGTGGAGCTGCTCAGGGAATAGTAGCGCCTCCTAGACATCAGACTCGATGGTATGTTGAGCTGTTGTATGGCTCTTTATAGAGGTTTCTGCTCAGGGATATTGAATGTCCTTGTTGGCAAGTTGTGGAGAAAGAACAGGGGATGAGTTACATAGGAGAGAGAGAGAGAGAGAGAGAGAGAGAGAGAGAGAGAGAGAGAGAGAGAGAGAGAGAGAGAGAGAGAGAGAGAGAGAGAGAGAGAGAGAGAGAGAGAGAGAGAGAGAGAGAGAGAGAGAGAGAGAGAGAGAGAGAGAGAGAGAGAGAGAGAGAGAGAGAGAGAGAGAGAGAGAGAGAGAGAGAGAGAGAGAGAGAGAGAGAGAGAGAGAGAGAGAGAGAGAGAGAGAGAGAGAGAGAGAGAGAGCAACCGAGTGAAGGTGTCTGGTGAGTACAGCAACAACAAGCCCTTGGTTCTCTTACAAGTGTGTGTTAAAGCCCCAGTGAACCTTTGGGAATGTATGCATGGTGTGTGTTTTAGTTGAGGGTAAGGCTTCATAAATGAAACATTTTAGAAGCGTCATTACTCTCTGGACTTCAGATGGCGTAGCCAACTCTGTTGGGTTGTAACCATGGGTTTTCTATTAACAAAGGGGTTTCCTTATGACAGGAAAACTGAAAAGGAAAGTTAGCGATGAAGGCTGCCTTATAATAACAGCGGCTTTTACAGTTGGTTCTTAGCATTCAAACACAAGGCGTACATTGTTTCCAGTCAAGTTGATATATTTGAAAAAGTATTTTAAAACTCTTCGATTTATCCCAGACCAATGTAATGGCTTCCCCACCAGAGCCGAGTGTAGACTTCCTGTTTCTCAGCTTCCCTCCACATTCTTTGGCGATAAGCTCATGCCAACATACATACGCCATCAGCACCATCCACCCTTCATGTTGGCCCAGCTGGGTAGGACCTAGCTGCAGATGTTTTCACCCTCTCTGGCCCATTCTCTGGCTACCGCTCCCTCGCACTGTTCGACCTGACCCTCTTCCATGTGGTCTGGCTTTTATGTGTCTTCTACAGCCTGTTTTGCTTGTGTCCCCAAGGCCAGTGTCTCGTTTCTCCACCCAGTCTGTCTGTCTGTCTGTCTGTCTGTCTGTCTGTGTCTCTCTCCTCATGTGTTCGTTTGTCTGGCAGCCCCCTCTGGTGGGCCTCTCATCATGCTGTGTGTGGGAGCTTTCTCCAAGCAATGGATGATGTCACCTCTCTCAGTTCTATTTAGGTCTCCCTCGTGTGGGTGTGTGTGTGTGGGTGTGTGTGTCTGGTTAAGGCACTGGAACACACCCGGCCCTTTTTAGTTGAGAACGAGAAGAAAACAACTTAAACGCCGGAAGAAATGGAAGCTGGGAGACGTAGTTTGGAATGCTTTGGAATCCAGTGGCTGCTATGTTCTGTGCTGCGATTCCTAGGCAGGACCCGGGCGCACACATCCAGATGTTATTGTTGACTGCGAAAGTCTGGCCATCCACATCTCCAACGGAGATGCTCCCACATATGTCAGATAACAAAGTAAGAGGACTCCATTTCCCTTCCCACACACCCCTCATAGTCTCCATGGCAATCAGACAGAGGGCTCCTGTGGATGACAGTCAGTTTTCCTATGATGTCATCCGGGCAGCCATTGTTCTGCTCCTGCTCTGTTAGAACAAGCCTGATCAGATAACACACGCCCTAATATGAATGTGGGCTGCGATTAAATGATTGATGGGGATTGCTCATTCTGTATGTGCAGGGAAGGCACATGTTCCACCTAGAACCAGGCTCTTATGATCACACTTATTTTCCAACTCATTTGGTGACTTTGAGAAGTTACCAGTTAACCGAATAAGTTTGTTCGTATAAATATGTATGCACATATTAGATGTGAGCAAGCGATCTCTAGGCCACAATAACAAAAAGCAAGAGTGAAGACAGAACAGGTGGAGAGTGACAGGAGGAACATTCGAGAGAAGAGAAATGACTCACTAACTGCAAAGAGAGAGTTGGTAAAGAACTGGAGAAAAAGGGCAAAGGTGGAGATTGCAACTTTGCGTTTCAAAGGAGGGTTCAGCATGCACATGTCTCAACGGGGGGGATGGGTGGGACGACTTCTGGTCTGACCGCTCCTAACGAACTAATTAACCTGCCGTTGGCTTGAAGGTCGGCAATCACGTCGTCAGTCATGGTCAAGCTCTGGAAGGGGGAGCGCGACAGTGGATGTTTGCACTGTTGCTCCTTTAGAGGCCTTTGTCTGGGCGTAGATGAGTGAAAGGAGGGCTGCTGTGCCCTCAAAACACGCAAGGAGCCTGTCGAAATTCCAGATCACGCCACATTCATACCAGGCATTCCTTTATGTCTATACCTCAACGAATACACACACTAACACACAGCTCACACATAATACAAGCATAAACAGGTTGTGTGCACAGGCTTCTTTCCCTTCATCCTCTTCCATAGAACCCACAGTCACACTAATTTACGCATGCATCAAAATGTCAGGCACTCTACTGTAGGTTAGAAACTTTCCCTAATCCCCCCATTTAAAATTCTGATGTTTTACACTGAAGTTTGAGTTCCATTAGGTTGTCCTATAGTGTTGTCGTATTTATAGAAGGAAATCCCACACCCTATAATCAGAGATCCCTGATGGAGATTGATGGGGATCTACTTGCTTATTATGGATCTATGTTGGGAAGCGTGATTGTTTGTCTTGTACTGTGCGGCCGGACATGGGGGTTTCTCAGTTATTTTAAGGGATAGAGAGGATTGTGATCCACAGGGTGGTTACATGTATTTTGGGTTAAACTAAAATAAAAGTAAATTGAGTTTTTTCCTTAAATTGTGCCAACTAGATCTTAAATAGAAACCTTGTGAAATAAAACAACATTAAAGCAATCAGAATGCACCGAGTTTAGGTTCCTTTCTCTACTGAAATATTTGAAACCCTTGCCCCACACACACACGCTCCTCAGCCCTACAACATTCATGTCACATCCAAGTTGATCTGAACCTCCTTTCTCAGGTTAACGTTCGTTTTTATGGCCCTGTTGCAAAGCCCGTCATACCAACTCCAGATAACAACTATGAAATATGGATCATGTCCAGCTGTAACACCTCTAGGTTGCTTTGGCAACAGCAAACACAAGGAACAAACCTTGAGCAAACAGGTTCCAGTTCCCCTGTCCTTGTTCACAAAAAGGTCTAGATGATAACGTATCAGCGAAACAGACATGGCAAATATTACAGCCATCGATTTCCCTCAGTAGGACCTCTAGGTATGTGTGAGTGTCTGTGCTGTGTGTGTCAGAGTGTCAGTGCATGTGTGTGTAGCTGACAGGACCCAGCGAAGGTAAGGGCTACACTGCCCCTGTGTGGTGGACATTTGAATTTTGAGTTGTGAACCGACCAGTCACCAGTTTAAACTCCCCCGCCTTCACACTTTGCTGTTCTGGTCTATCCAGACCTTGCCGAGTTGCAGCCATGGCGGACGTCACCAGCTGTTTCTACTGCCGCGAGGACCTCGGGGGGAAGAAGTTCGTTAGGAGCGAAGGGAAGCCTGTGTGTGTTCGCTGCCACGCCAAGTTCTGCGCCAACAACTGCGCCGAGTGCCGCCGGCCCATCAGCGTCGACTCCAAGGTGTGTGTGTGTGTCTGTCTGTCTGTCTGTCTGTCTGTCTGTCTGTCTGTCTGTCTGTCTGTCTGTCTGTCTGTCTGTCTGTCTGTCTGTCTGTCTGTCTGTCTGTGAGTTGAACTTCAGCTGAACGCAAGAGGAAAGAAAACACTGACCGGCTCTGTTTTTTTCATCTCTGTTCATTTCTTTTTGTCTTGCCTTTCTTCTTCTTCCCTTTTTCCCCGCCTCTCCTCCACCCTGTCCTCCTCTCGGTCCTCCTCTCGGTCCCCACCAGGAGCTGAGCCACAAGGGCCGGTACTGGCACGAGGAGTGTTTCCGTTGTGCCAAGTGTTACAAGCCCCTGGCCAAGGAGCCCTTCAACGCCAAGGACGACCGTATCATGTGTGGCAAATGCTGCTCCCGCGAGGATGCCCCTCGGTGCCATGCCTGCTACAAACCCATCCTAGCGGGTAAGACATGCACAGGAACAGTCTATAAAACTGTCAAATAAAGCAAGACAATATGTGGAGGGCTTTAAAACCGTAATAAAAAGTATTACAGAAAAAGTCACACAAGGCACATTTTCTCCGGGAGTTATTGGTGAGGTGCGTCAGGCCTGTCTCCTTTCCCATCAGGCACCGAGAGCGTGGCGTACAAAGGCAACTCCTGGCATGACGAGTGCTTCACCTGCTACCAGTGCAAGCGGCCGATCGGATCGGAGAGCTTCCTGTCCAAGGGGAACGACGTCTACTGCGCGCCGTGCCACGAGAAGAAGTTCGCCAAGCACTGCGTCAGCTGCAAGAAGGTAAAAGGCCGGCGTGCAGAGACACGTCCCCGCCCTGGGTTTCACAGGCGCTGGAGCGAGCGAGGGAGGGAGCCGAGCCTGACGTGATACGCAATGGCTGCTGTGGTGGCAGAACACACGAGCAAGGGGTTTGGTTTCTCTCAAAGGCAAAACCTCCCAAATGGCCGTATGAGTTGCTAAACAACTATGGTGCAGAGTTGACTGTGAACAGTCCTTTGCAACTAAAACCCACCAAACAAAAGCGTTGGTTGGCTGAAGGAGGAAACGTTTTATTCATTAATCACAAGAACCATCATCATACACGTAGCTAACGAAGTATAAAGAATTGTCAAAAAAGCAGAATCCTTAGAATAAAAGTTAAAAATATGAATCTAGTTGTATGCTATATATATATATATATATATAGAGAGAGAGAGAGAGAGAGAGAGAGAGAGGGGGGGGGGGGGGGGGGAAAGAGAGAGCAACCGAGTGAAGGTGTCTGGTGAGTACAGCAACAAGTGAGTGAGATTTTCGTGTAATTCGAAGACACTTCATTATTCATTATCCTCTGGAGGAGTGACCTACCAGGAGCAGCTTCAGACTGACCCATGCTCTATCCCCCTCTATAGCCCATCACCTCTGGAGGAGTTACCTACCAGGAGCAGCCTCAGACTGACCCACGCTCTATCCCCCTCTATAGCCCATCACCTCTGGAGGAGTGACCTACCAGGAGCAGCCGTGGCACGGCCACTGCTTCGTCTGCAGCTCGTGCTCCAAGCCGCTGGCAGGGACCAGCTTCACCAACCACGAGGACCAGGCCTTCTGTGTGGACTGCTACAAGACCACCGTGGCCCGGAAGTGTGCCGGCTGCCTCAAGCCCATCACAGGTACACCCACATGTGCTTACATGCAAACACATATGTACAACGCCGTTTTATGTGGTGATTTTTTTATATTCCATTGCCAGTATACAGATCGATAACAGTAACTGGTCTGGCAATTGAATTATCATCTATATTTTATGTATAGTAGTATAGAAATTATATTTCAATGTACACCCATGCATAAAGTAAAATAAATAGTAAAAAAAAAAGAAGGGGACAGAAAATGGTAAACACCTATAAAACATGAGATCTGTAGTAGATTATGAGTTTTAGTGGGAGCTCAGAAAGGATGTTCAGCAGTGTAACACCGCAAGTGTGCTTGTTTCCACGCAGGCGTAGCATAGCATGTAGCAGAGAGACGGAGAAGAAGTGAAAAAGATGATAACGTGGTATCAAGACGTTTTAATGACGTACCCTTCCTTCTAGGTTTCGGTAAAGGCGTCAACGTGGTGAACTACGAGGGCAACTCCTGGCACGAGTACTGCTTTAATTGTAAAAAGTGCTCCCTCAGCTTGGCCAACAAGCGCTTTGTGGCTGAGGGACAGGAAGTTCACTGCTCCGATTGTGCCGCCAAGCAGTGAATTGTATCATGTTGGGAGAGTCAGTTTCAGAAAATGATTCATTGTTTTAACCTATGACGCTAATTTTCTCGGCAATATTGTTGTATTAAGTACGTCATTATTTCAAGGATTTAATCGTGATAATATTTACATTGTTAAATTAGCTTTTTATAGGGGGAATTTCCATTTTTCATAATTCAGCGTCTTTCTGTATGTGTTTTTTTAATTGATTTACTTGACATCATAGACTGTATATATACAGTCTATGCTTGACATTTACCATTTTGATCACAATATCCGTTGTTAAAAGTTTATCTTTTTTATTATTCATGGTTGTATGGGAACAAAATGTTGACATGATTGGGAACTGACTCGTGCTTGCAAACCTTTCTACTTTTTGATGCATACCTTTAGATTAACCAATACCATGTCAGTTATGGGAAAGGAGAACCAAAGAGCTGTTGTTCATTTCTGTGTATCTGTGTGTGCCATTAGCAAATAAAGACCTTACATAAAGACACTATACATGAAGTTGTATTGTTCCCTTTTTTCCCAGTCTTGAAGAATTGGAAAAATAAACTATGATTCAGCAATATTCTGTTGGTTTCAGTTTGTGAACTGCTTTAGTTTACCCTTTCTTTTGTCCATTGCTCTAGAAAGAAAAGGAGTGAAGAGGGAAAAAAAAACATTGTTAATTGGTTTTACCAAGAGCAACAGCACCTCCTAATGGTTAACTTTAATCCCCTTCACTAGCATGATGGACAGCTGCCACAATGACCGGTTTGTGTGAGTGTGTCTGTATATGTCTGCGTGTAGCAGTATAGAATACATTCAAAGACACATTGAGATGAAGAGAGACAGAGAAAATAGAGATATGGACTGACCCACTCACGTGTCTGCAACGGCCACACCCCCTGGGCCAGGTGTCAGCAGTGATGCAGTAGCCTGTGACTATAGAGGGGAGAACTCACTCCACCTGCGCTCATATGTTACCTGTTATCAGCTATGCAGGTCTATTATCCATCCTACCTCCGAGGGATTTTGAGCTCTTTATGAGCTCTCTACAGTTGTCACGGTATAAACTGCTGGGTACGTTTCTTTTGAAATCGTCTGTATTTGAAATGTTTATTCTGTATTACTAACCTCCCAGAAATATTGACGTTTTCAGGTAACTGTGCTGAGAGAAGCAGAGTTTAGGATAAGTTAGTTGCCGGCCCATTTTTTCATGCATTCATACATTCTTGCGACTTTTGGCCTGGCACTTGAAATTCTATTGTGATGTTTTCGTCACAGAAATACTGTAGACGGGCAAGTGATCCGCCTTGAGGAAATGCTTTATTTTTCTCTTTCAGTTGGATTGTGATGATGCTCTCTCCAAAGCTCCTGTGTGTTCTCACCAGCCTGACTTTGAGCCGATGTGCCGTCCCTCAGGATGCAGGTACACTCCAAGACGAAATCAAAAGGACTCAGGGAATGTAAACAAAGCTAAGCTCTTGAAGGAACCCTTTATAAAGACTCACAATTTAGAGTTTGCGATATGAAGCAGAATTATTCAGCACGGAACATAATGCCACCAGTCATCATCTCAATTTGATTGATTATTATCTTATATTGTAAACCACAAAAGGATGCACAACGTTGTTCATTCTGAATTCCAAACTGAACATGTACCATACAATCTCTTGTTGTGGGATCCTGTTGGACTGTCTCTATCAGATGATCAGACACGCTTCAATGCTTATTCAAATGATAATAACAGGAACATGCTATGTGCTCCATGTGGTCCACCCTTAAAGTCTAGATGTCGCTGGTGTTTGTTTGTCCTGCTAGAGGCGCCCAGAGTCAGCCTGTGGGGTAAAGTGGCTAACTTCACGGGGTGGTGCAGCCATTGGAGGCTGAACCCGAATGTGTCCATCCCCGCCCTCAAGGAGCTCACTGTCTGCCTACATCTCCAGCTCAGGGTAGGCTGTGAGAACACAAATTGTGGACCAGGAGCATTTCATCATCAACCTATTCAACTATTGAAAGTGTAGAACTCTTTACATTCTAAGTTAGACATTTTTAGATGGACGCAACGTGAACGACAATGTGACGCTTTTCTTAACGTGCATTCCAGAACCGACCTGGCCCGTTGTGGGTAGCGTTCATGTATCACCCCCCCGGCATCCACTGGGACGAGCTGGGCCTGGGAGGCCGGGACGGCTACCTCTTGGCCTGGCTGTTTGGGATGGAGTGGAGGTCCGCCGCTCCGGCCAACCTCCAGCTCAAACAGTGGCACTACCTGTGTCTCACCTGGTCAGAGTCGACCCACCAACCCGCCCTCTACGTGGACGGACGCTCCGTCGCCATGGTGTCAGGTGGGCTAGTCACAGTGGCACACAAAAAAAGAGCTGAGCAACCGACCGCGCTCTAATGCGAACAGCTCGCTGGCTCCACCTCTGGCACGGCGCCTCTGAGCCTTTGAGCAGCCTGTGATTCCTCTGGGGTTTAAGGTGGATCTCGTGCGACTCCGAAATGACATCTCTCGCCCGCTTTTCTGCTCCGCCCCAGGCAAGGCCGAGGCCCCCCACCGCGACCCCCGCCTCCCCTGCTGCAGCCTGGCCCCGGGGGGAACCCTGAGTCTCGGCGCCTCTCACCACGTGGCCAGCGGCGTGATGCACGTGGGCAGGGACACCTGGATGCCGGGCCAGGTGTCCCTGTTCCGCCTGTGGGGGAGGGCCCGGAGCAGCCAGGAGGTGCTGTCTCTGAACTGCACCGAGGGCGACGTGGTGCGCTGGGACCTGGAGGACTGGAACTGCCTGGAGGCCTGCGTGGCCGTGACGGACCTCTCCCTGCAGTGCGGTGAGCAAACGCTCGGTAACCCCCCCCCCCCCCCCGAATCCAGGTGGTCTGGAGACACCGCCCTGACCCCCGGGGACCTCTCTTCCCCCTCCATTACACATCGTAACCTGTTTATATTATTTAGTCAAAGACCACTTCAATTGGTTTAATCTAAACTCTGTTTGACCTAGACTGTGGGACGGGGTGGTTTATTATGGGGCACTGGCTTTGGTCAAGTTTAGCGAGGCATTTTTTATGGCCTTTCATTGCCTCTTTGGTTATTCATGTTATGTCCTCAAATATTGACCTCTGTTTCCAGTGACAGTGATTGCAACAAAGGTTTCTCCTGCTGTCAATACCAAAGCTGGTCGGTGAGATGACCCGACTATAGGCCATCTCATTTAAGGATGAAAGAGAGAGAGACGCACACGCACACGCACACGCACACGCACACGCACACGCACACACACACACACACACACACACACACACACACACACACACACACACACAAGCAGAGACACACTAGACAGAGCATCCTTCGTTTTGTGTGCAGTTGACAGCTTTTGTTCTTTGCTGTTGTTTCCAGAATGGTCTCTGTATGAGGTGAGGCTTGTCTTTATGATATTTGGCCCGGAGGGAAACACCAACAACTCGTACAAAGTCAGAGACATAGCACATCAATGGGTGAGACACCGACACCTCCGCCTGTCACCGCCAATGCACGGTGTGCTGGGGTTGACTTCCATTCATTTCGCTTTCAAATGCCCTCACAGCCATGGAGATTTGAAATGTTTCATGTGTAAAATGTTCCTGTGAAATCCCGAATGGGTGATACTTGCGAGAAACGTCTGTGACCTGTTTGTCTCTGTAGCTTCGGGACGTTTTACCAGACACTCTCTATCTCCACCGAGTGTCTGTGTCCCTGTCGTCCAGGTAGGGACGTGCTGCAGAATCATTCAACCAAAATGAAGTGGGCTGTTAATGCCAGGATATTATCTTAAAGTATCCCTATGGCTTTCAAAAGGCAGGTGTGCTTTTTATCCACACAGGCCATACCACAGCCAGGAATACCCACCCAGCATGGAGGTAACAACAAAAAAATGGATGATGATGATTATTATTATGCATTCATATTTGAACTTCCTTTTGTTGCTTTCAGCTTGACCATGCGTTTACCTGACATCATAGTTTTGCTAGTCATACTGTATGACTGTATGGCCTGCTGTTATGCAATATAATGTAAGTTTTATTAATGGTTTGTTTTTTTACTCTGCAGTACCAAAAACCTCGCCGATATATAGATCCTGATAACAACAGGTGACAAGCAGCTTTTTTGTTATATTCATACATATACAAACACAGACACACACACACACAGACACACGCACACACACCTATACTGTCCAATGTTTCTTTATGAACCCCGGCAGATTTGATTGCTTGGTCCATATGACGGCATTCCCAGCCTCCGATGTCGGTAGAATACAGAGAGCAGTGTACCACTTCGTAGCTCCCCCCTACGTCAAACCGGGATGGTTTAATCTGGTCGCTGACAAAAGCAGCATCAACACCTCTCCAATGGGTGAGACCAGACCACGTTTCAAACGGCTTGCACCGAAATCAAATGGATTGACTGTCTCACAGAGTGGTACTGAACTGGCAGCTGTTCTGGACTAAAGTCTAAAGTCTATTCATAGTTGGTCAGGTAACTCAGATCAGATCAGCCCACTAGGAGAGGCCTCATGTTACAAAAAATAATTTTAAACAATTGTATTAGGTATTTCACTGTTGAATATGTTAACAGTTTCTGTAGAACTATCTGCAGAATAATTTGTGTTGTCACGGAATAGTAAAATAGTAAAATGCGAATAGTTTTGTTCTGCTTCCAGAGACTTTTCCCTGTGTTACTATTGACCCACCAACTGTTGTGACTGGAGCCAGCGTCAGCCCAGCTTTCCCCTCTCCCAGTACCAGCATCACAAGACCCTGGCGCTCCACCGTTAGCCCCACCACCAGTGCCCCCACCAGTACCCCCAGCACACTCAAGCCCACAACCCCCAGTGCCCGAACCCCCGACGCTCCTGCCACCACCCCGGGGAACCTCACAGGTGAGTCCTCCGTTCCAGGACAGTCCTGATAGATGAGCCCCATTTCACGCCTTCATTCAATTTCACAGAAGTGTTTGGGGGGAACGGTCCTTAATCTCCCTCTAAGTGAAATGTCTCGCCCTATCTTGTCTGCAGAGATGTTTTTTGAGGTAAATGCAAACGTGACCCTGAAGGAGGCCTGTCTGAACACAGCCGCATGCATCCTCAGTTGGGTGAGTCCCGCAGAGCGGAGAGGTGTTGCACAGTCATCCGTGCAATATATATACCCCCGGAGACCACAATACATTAGATTAGATCAGTTGCTCTTTGTCTAGAAAACAAGGAAGTAAAGAAAAGCATCCCATTAAATGTTCATTGTCTCTGGCTCTTTCCAGCTGAACAAAACCCTGGACAGCAATGAGATGACGGTTATAAACTTTGTCCTCCTAACTAAAGGTTACAGGTACTAAATCAAACTGTTTCGTTGTCCTCGTTTGTTGTAAAATACCTTTTATTGTCTATAAATTAGTCCGTTAAAGAGTAACCAAAACCCTCTGAAATCCTCTCTGTTGAATTACAGCAAAACTACAGTTCATATAATAAGTGGCCTTATTCTTTGCTTTTGATACATGATTGTATTGAAGAAGCCCCTCTTCCCCACTCCTTTCAGTTATGTGTGTGGATAAGGGCCAGTCATTTTTAGAGTTAGTCAGGTTTAGAGTTAGTCTATTTTTTTTAATTAAGGAAAAAAGGGAGGATAAATCCAACTGTGTGGTTTTGGTTTGTGAGGTGCCTTTGAGGTTATTTTCCATAATTTTCGGAGTTTGTTCTTTGCAGTTTACGTCTTTACCAACAAACAAACATTTCTAAAGCAAAAAGAGTAAGTTTGACCCAACAAGAAATTATGAAATAAAAAAGTGAAACAGTGAATAGATAGCTATGTAGGGGGGAGGTTGATGGAATGATCCAATAAAAACATTTTTTACAGGCTTCTTTGCTGACAACCTTAAGGTATGAGGACCATTTAAATTGACATTTACACAGAATGTCTCATTATGGCCATTGACTTTATATGTGCAAAAATGTATGTGGAGTATAACAGCATGAAAACACAGCCTGTTTTTCAACCCCAGAGAGAGATGCGTGTTTCAGGTGCAGGTGAGAACCTCCTCAGATGACGACGAGACAGAGACGTGGCTACGTAAACTCCTGGAGAAGCCCTCCGCATCTGTAGCGACCTCCGCTGAGGACATCGACATCCAGCACATCTGTAAGTAAGGGCTGTTTTCAGGGCTTTAAAAGGTACAGCACTTTGCAGTATAAACCCATTTAAAAGTGGAATATTAAAGGGATACATCTACACCCAACATCAATGTTATGCATATCACTACATTTGCTAACTACATCATAATGTTGCAGTAGTTCCATGTTTACTACAATTTACTGTGTGCATTTGACAGTTAGTCATATCAGTGGGGCGCATTTTTCCCCTTATAGAGTTTGCATATTTCGGTCAATAAAATAAGACGAAATCTCTCATTTATATTCTCTAATTCAATTTTTTCCACCTCTCTCCTGCAGGGCCGGGCGAGTGCCCAGTTCACAAACACCAGACAAGGGAGGGTTTGTTTGAATGGCCAGCCACCTCTGCCTTAAAAAAAGTCACTCTGCCCTGTGAGGGAAACCCCGACCGTCAAGCCAGCAGACAGTGGTGAGGCCTGCGTGCTAAAGCTGTTTGTCAACTTTGATTGATTTGATTTCTAACATATGACACTATGCTGAAAATAATGACATGAAACACAATCTTAACACATGCAATGTAGCAGAACATTTATCACTCAGAGAGATTCTTACCCTTTTTTTGGCAAGACAGCCAAGGCAGACAAGCGATATCGTTTTAATTTACAGAATATGAATCCAAACCATCTTTATTTGCCACGGCAATAAAAGTGTTCGTAAAATGTCACTCGGTGACGCCGCCTGATGCCTCAGATCAATCCCTGTCCTGCTCTTTGATTTTTACAACCCGCAATATCAATTGTTCAAATGCTTCTGTTCTGTCGATACTGCCTAATGGCCACGTTGTCCAGCCTATTATCTGTATTGGCTCAGAACAAGCTAGTTAATGAAATATCACCGAGTCGAACACCAGGTTTCTGGTCCGATCGAGCGTGACAGCGTAGGCGCAGAACAGGCCTAGCCATTGATCTTTTGATAGAGTGTGACACCGGTGACACGCAGTAAAGACATTACTGGGGACATGGAGGGGGGTAATGAGCTGCGCCAACACACTGGAGATAGCAACGATCGATACGTCCGGCTTAGCTGCTGCTGCTGGTGAAGGTGGAAACATGTGCGGCCACAGTGCTGTACTCAACTCTGTGGCCTGGTGGAAACATACTGTACACCGCAAAGAGATCCGAGGAGGTTAAAAAAAAAAAATATATTCGTTATGCTTCCGAATGCTCAAAAGCAGGACCATTACGGAGGTTTTGTGTCATGATGAATGGATCGATGGAGGCAGGACTTAATAGATGGATACATAGATAAGTGGTACAACTGATGCATTGGGGAGGTATGGATAGATGGATGGATGGATGGATGGTCATTCACACAGATGTATGGTTTGGTACTCTTAGTCTTAACACTAGACACATTTTAAGATCCCTTTTCTCTCTTTTATTATACAAAAAAATACATATTCCAGTGTTACAAGTATTTATAAAATATACACTCACTAATCCATGACTGCTTCCCTGCGCTTCCCTTCTTCATGCAAACCTGTGATTGTTTTCTCACAGTAAGCTAGGCATCTCAACCCTCTTCCAAACACAATGGGAGGCACCCAATCTGAACCGGTGTTCTCTGGTGGTGGAGAAGATCCCAGACCTGAAAACCATCAAGGTCACTGCAGGTCAGTCAGCATGTATCCATCTAGACCATCACAAGGGCTGCGCTAGCATACTGCTATACAATCATACTTTAAATAACCGATACAGTCAGACAGATACCATTTTTTATCTAACAACGCCCCGAATCCTCTCAAAGGCAAGGTCTTTAAGACTATGACAAGGACTGTACTAGATACAGCCAAATACAATGTAATCATACTTTAATTAACCGTAGCAGACAGCTGGACTCTACTCCTGAATTCACTGTTTTGTCCCGTGCCTTTTGAAAGATACTTCATATTAATAATCATAATAAATTACGTGTCGTTCTGTATTTGTTTCGTTCCGTGCTTAAGATACTTTTAAAGACATCTCACGGGACTGAGACTGTGGCGTTTTCTGTCTTGTCCAGAGAATGCGCTGGACGTGGTGGTGATGGTGGAGAGCCTGCTGAGGGACCACCCCACCCTGGACTACAGTGAGCTGCTGACGGTGCTCAACAAGCTGAAGGACATCGTCTGCATGAGCCCTGTGACCCCGGCGCTGGGTCAGGCTGTGGTCACCGTCTTGTCGGACATCCTGAACTCCAACAGCAACCTGCAGCCCTTCACCAACACGTTGGGGAGACATTTTGTCTTGCGGCTCTGGCTCTCCTCTGCTTTCTTTAACTGTCGTTGTCCGTCTCCCGCTGTAACTCTCTCCCTTCCTCCGGTCTTTTTCTTCTCCTAAATTCTCTCCATTTCTCTCTCAGTCCCTCCTGCTCCCTCGTCGGTCTATCTAGCTCACTGGTTTCTTTCCACTTGGATGAATTTTTTTCAAAGCCATTTCGCCCAGTCAACCAGCGTCCCTCAATTTTGCTCCACAGCATCCTGAACCTCACAGAGTCCGTCGGAGACAAGATGTCCAGCTTCAATGGCTCCCAGTCCCTGGTGGCTCCAGCCATTGCCATCAGCGTTGTGGATGTGGACCCCACAGACTTCAGTAGGCTCACCTTTGGGGTGTCGTCTGTGGACACAGCTTTACTCCCTGAGGTAAACCCTTCACTATCAATTCCTGTGCGAAAAAATAAGCTCCTTTTAATAGAACAGAATAGGGCACAATCAATTTGTTCCCCAGCAAAGTCTATATTTTGTAAGTGATCAACTATACGTTTTCTGAATGAGTTCAAAGAATCTCACGTTTCTTTATATGGAATTAATGTGCCGTAATGATTAGCCTTACTGAGTTTGTTTTTCCTCTGTATTTCAGATATTCATTAACAAGAAACCGTTTCGAGGGACTGTAGCTTTCATTTCATTGCCCTCGGTTCTGAAGCACAGTTTCCCCCAGCAAACCCAGCCTCGGATTCAGTTTCAATACTACGGCATTCCAATGCTCTTTAAGGTACTATAGAGAAGTTTCCGTATTACGTGTTTTACTTTTTGGAAGTCTGGCCGTGCCGTGAGTGGATATAGAGGGGGGTGGCTCTGAGACGTCATTGCTCACCGTTAAGCCTTCTAGAGGTGTCGTGGGCTCAAATTAACGAAACATCCGGGATGGAAGGTGCCCATTTGAAAACCCAAATAACGTATCGTCTCTCAACTCAACTCCTTACTAAATATTGTTTTTTATAGTGCTCAACGTGGATTTAAGCTATAATCGGTATTATAACACCGTATCCTGTATTTTTTTAAATGCTGAAGTAATTCAGGGTATATATGTTATATATGTTGATATGTTTGGACTATTTTGGTATCATGGTGAATTTAGTTTTATTTAATTTGATGTCTAATGTAACTTTGTTGTCATCTTAGGACAACCTGGAGGGGCTGACACTGAACACCTATGTGGTTTCAGCCAGCGTGAGGAACGCCACTAGTCCAATCACAGACCTGAGTGAGGACATTAAGGTCACCCTCCGCCACCTGATACCAAATACGGTAGGACCAACTCCCTGTCAATCAAACAATAGTTAACACATCATGGCCAACTCGTTTTTTGAGAACTTTAACTGCAATTAGTTTTGTCTTTGAAGCTCGCCAAAAAAGTGAAATGCGTTTTCTGGAACTTCAACTTAAATGGTATGTATTGTCCTTGCTCTAAGTCAGTTGCTATATATATATATATATATATATATATATATATATATATATATATATATATATATATATATATATATATATATATATAAATATATATATATATATATATATATATATATATATATATATATATATATATATATATATATTTATATATATATATTCTGACTGAAATAAAATAGCAACTAATGACACTCTCCTGAGTGTATCTCCTGAGATAATGTGCACCAGCAAAGATTTACAATAGACCAAACTCTCTTCTTTCTGTCAAATTTACATCGCAGAGAGCAAACCTCTCTAGTATACATTTCACCTTGTGAACTTTTCAACCCATTTCAGGTGGCCAAGGAGGCTGGGACAGTAGTGGCTGCAGGAAACACAACACCAGTGTACATTGCACCACCTGTCTGTGTGACCATCTCACACACTTTGGGGTCCTTCTGGTGTGTAAACACACACAGCAGTGTAGAGTTGTGAAATGCCAGCGTATATTGCACATTTGCTGTATTTTGTTTGTTTAAGTAGTGCACTGACAATTTTACAACACATGGTCATTTTATTCTATTATTTCTGCCACCATCAATTATTTAAATTTGAAATGAATATGTTTATTTGGAATAGACCCAACCTATGATTACACTTTCATGTTTTTGTCATCATCGTTAACCTTCCTTTTTTGTTTGCGCACACGCATGTGTGTGTGTGTGTGTGTGTGTGTGTGTGTGTGTGCGTGCATGCGCGTACGTGTGTGTGTGCGTCTGCGTATGCGTGCAGGACGTATCCAGGACCCAGCTGGATGGGGCCAATGAGCAGATCCTCACCCTCATCACGTATCTGGGCTGTGGGGTGTCCTCCCTCTTTCTAGGGGTCACCATTCTCACCTACACTGCATTCGAGTGAGAGCTCAACCCCTCCGACTGCACCACGTTTCACACACTCGCACAGCGCATACGTCTAAATGGCATTTTAAAACAAAAACACATCCAGTACATCTTACCGATTTAGATCGGGTTCAGGGATGAGGGGGATCTCATCCCCCTGCCCAGGTCTTGGTTTGACACGTAACGGCAGAGGCATAGCTACCATTTTAACATGCTGCTCAGACTGTTTGACTTCATTCTCTCTGGTGTGTCCACGCGTCCTTCCCGCTTCCCGTCCTGCGGCCACAGGAAGCTGCGTCGGGACTACCCGTCGAAGATCCTGATCAACCTGTCGCTGGCCCTGCTGGGTCTCGACCTGGCCTTCCTGGTGGACTCCTGGCTCTCATCCTGGGGCCTGTACGGCCTGTGTGTTGCCGCCGCCTTCGCCCTGCACTACTTCCTGCTGGCCTCCTTCACCTGGATGGGCCTGGAGGCCGTCAACATGTACTTCGCCCTGGTCAAGGTCTTCAACGTCTACGTGCCCTCCTACATCCTCAAGTTCTGCCTGCTGGGATGGGGTGAGGCTAGCCCTACATTCAGTGTGTGTTTGCGTGAAGTGATCTGTGACGATGGTGCAGTGCAGTGGCATCCGCTAGGATATTTTGTATTCGTAACGGTATTTTAGACGCGAAACCATGAACCATATTAGCCGTGGCTAAACTGTAATACCCTGATACTAGAAATGAACTTGCCCTTCGCTAAGGTCCTTGTCGTTGCACTATTCTGTTAGATTTCTAGTTGTTGTTAACACTGCAGCACTGAGGTCTGAAGCATCCAGCAACCCACACAGCTAGAACGCATGTCAGAGCCATAACTGACTATGAAGCTGCCACGGGTCTCGAGTTTGAGCTGACACGTCCCCTCCCCGTCCCTGTGTCAGGAATTCCCCTGGTCGTCTGTGGCCTGGTGGTGGTGGTGAACAGGGACGCCTATGGCAGTCAGCTCTACAACAACGGACAGCCCAGCCTGGAGCCCCTGGACAACTCGGACGACTTGTGAGCTTTGCGTCGCGCGTGTGTAGGACTGGAAAGAGAGCTGGTATTTTGTGGGATGCCAAGAATTCAAAAGTCGGAATGATCCCTCCCCTTTTTGTTCTCTCTGCCTCTTTCAACCAATCAGCTGCTGGCTGCAGGATGACGTGGCGTTTTTCATATCTGTGGTTGGCTACGCTGTGCTGGTGTTCCTCTTCAACATGGCGGTAAACGTTTTTAAAAGACATTTTGCTTCATTTTTATGTATTTCTTTGCTTTACCGTGTCTCTGTGTCCCTCTGGAAAACTGGCATTTCCACGTTTTTCCACACAATTGAGGAAACCTTGTGGAACATTTGTTTCTGTCGTCAAAGCTCGTCTAACGTTGCACAACCCTGTCAGGTGTTTGTGGTGGTGCTGGTCCAGATCCGCCACATGCGGGCTAACCAGCCAGCCGGCATCCGGAGCGGGCTGCTGCACGACCTCAAGGGCGTCGCCAGCCTCACCTTCTTGCTGGGTCTCACCTGGGTGACGGGGTTCTTCACCTGGGGGCCCGCCCGCGTCCCTCTGCTCTACCTCTTCGCCACACTCAACTCCCTGCAAGGTCCCTCTGCAGAACATTGTTTGTGTCTGTCTCGGCATTTGTGTTTGAGTTTAAGTGGGTGAGTGGGTGATGAAGTGTAATATAAGCGTGTGTGTGTGTGTGCATGATATCCAGGGTTGTTTGTGTTCCTGTTCCACTGCCTCATGAAGGAGAATGTGAGAAAACAATGGAGGGTCCACCTCTGCTTGGGACGCTACCGACTCCAGGAGTACTCTGGTATATCACCGCATACATTTACATACACACCGTGCTTATCCACACACACACACACACACACACACACACACACACACACACACACACACACACACTGCATCAACCAGTTGAAGTCTAAAGCTGTTCAAAGACACTTTCAAATCCGGGTCTGTATGACACATTTAGGAATATGACCTTTGAAATCTTTCATCAGATAAACGATTTGTTGTTGTGTGGTAACAAGAATACTAAGTCAAGTCAAATTAGTTCAAATTAAAAGTTATTTTGCGTTATCTTTGTCATGGCTTTGACATGATTGTACTGTGAGTCTAGAAGGACTTTATCGTCGTCATGGCTTTGACATGATTGTGCCGTGAGTCTAGAAGGACTTTATCGTTGTCATGGCTTTGGCATGATAGTACCGTGACTCTAGAAAGACGTTATTGTTGTCATAGCTTTGACATGATAGTACTGTGACTCTAGAAAAACGTTATTGTTGTCATGGCTTTGACATGATAGTACCGTGACTCTAGAAAGACGTTATTGTTGTCATGGCTTTGACATGATAGTACCGTGACTCTAGAAAGACGTTATTGTTGTCATAGCTTTGACATGATAAAACCGTGACTCTAGAAAGACGTTATTGTTGTCATAGCTTTGACATGATAGTACCGTGACTCTAGAAAGACGTTATTGTTGTCATAGCTTTGACATGATAGTACCGTGACTCTAGAAAGACGTTATTGTTGTCATAGCTTTGACATGATAAAACCGTGACTCTAGAAAGACGTTATTGTTGTCATAGCTTTGACATGATAAAACCGTGACTCTAGAAAGACGTTATTGTTGTCATAGCTTTGACATGATAGAACCGTGACTCTAGAAAGACGTTATTGTTGTCATGGCTTTGACATGATAGAACCGTGACTCTAGAAAGACGTTATTGTTGTCATAGCTTTGACATGATAGTACCGTGAGTCTAAAGAGATGTTATCGTCGTCATGACTTTGACATGATAGTAACGTGAGATGTTATCGTTGCTGCTGTGTCCTTTTAGAGGGGAGCCAGACGGGGACCGTCGGGGCCCGGCACAGACCTAACCCCCCGGTGCCAGTTCCCTCCATCCGGTCGGTCAAGTCCAGTGCCACGGACAGCACGTCGGCCTCCTCTCAGTCCAGCCAGAGACTGGCCACCATCACACGGCCCAACCTGGGTGAGAAACGGGCCATGGGGTCGGATCTGAGCATTCCCTTAGTCCGTGTAACAGTCTGGCCCAAACACATCTAAGACACATTTGGATGTATGTATGCAAAGTAGAGTGGGTCCACTTGGCATGGTCACCACTAGTAGTAACACGAGTTGGCAAAAACATGTCGAAATAATATTGTGTTTGATTTGAACGTTGCACAGTGCCATGTATACCCTCTGTGTCTCACCTCCTCCTCTTCCTATCGTATGTTTTCCTTCCCAGAACTGTTCTATATGAATGCCCTGGCTGTGCCACGTGCCCAGCAGCGAACCCCCGCTCCTCTGCTCCATAAGAGCCCCCTGTTTCCCGAGGAGAGAGACCCGTACACCCCCACCTGGACTGACAGACCAACTCCCAGGATCATGCATTCCTAGCCGGGGGAAACATTGGTGTTTGTTCACCCAGTGCAGCATGTTGATCCTTTATAGAGTGGGAACTGGTCGGTGAAAAGGACCGAATACATGCCCGAATTATCTCTATTATTATCTCTATTATCTATTATTTTTCTTCACATCATGATATGATTGTATTATTTTATACATAGAAACAATGTCCTGGATCTATGGTTTGAGTGCTCAGAAATGTATTTTGTCACAAATGCACCTGGTGTTCTCCACAACAGTTGCTGTTTACAGTATAGCAGCGATGGCTAGAAGTGAAAACTGTACATTTATTACATTCTACTTAAGATATTACGTGGGCATTATGAGTGTTGCATACTTAGTGTTAGTGTACTCCTGAGGCCAGGAAGGAGGATTATGTGTCTGTTCACCAACCTAATTGCCTCTGTGCCTTAATTGCTGTTCATAATTCGGTTTGGATTGTTTGAGAAATGTACACTGGTTTTTGTGCAATGCATACAGATAAAATATATTTATTTGTCATACCGTTTCACTGTGTACACTACGCACACATGCACACACACACACACACACACACACACACACTTATTGGAAGGCAGATTTTCAGTGAATGAAACTACAGTTCCAAAACTGGATTGAGTATTAAATAAAATGTGATTTATTACAGCAATTCCATCCTCTTTTTTAAATAAATATTATCGTAAAAGATTCTTTAATTATAAAGTCAAGAGTAGCCTCAATTTCCAGGAGGAGTTGGTTGCCAAGCAACTAGGGAGAGGAACCATGGCGACAATGAAGGGGGAAAGGGAGAAAACCCAACAAGGCAACCTTTTCAGGGAAGGCAGTGTCTCATATTGCTCCAAATGTATCTGGAGCAGTCACTCGGTAAAAGAAAGCTGCCATCACAGTGTAAGCTTCCAGCTCAATATCTGGACTAGACCAAAGTAAGATGGGCCATAGTTTGTTTTCATAGACCCACTTTTGTTTAGATACGGTACTTAGGACTGACGTATTTAACAATTGGAGAGGTTTGTGCTAGTTATTAGAGTGACCTGCAAACACAGCTAACAGCGAATGGAGGATGTACAGCTCACCTTTGACAAGGCCCCAAAATACAGGCCCTGACATGGCCACAAGATGGTGCCATAACACAGCTGTATGTCTCATCATAGAGTTGATCTTTCGGTCAGGAATCCAACCTCTTTCTCCTTAAAATAGATATTGGGAATAGATGCTGTGGCATATGGCTTTTGGTTATCGTTTAAATGTAGACAATCTATGTCCGTCAAGAACCAGATGCAGATCCCACAAAGTGAACAGGTGAAATATCAGCCCTCAGCCCAATTCAATCATGTATAAACAATGATAGATTATGATAGGAGACTAGATTGCTTCATCATTCATACCTCGACTATTGAATCAAGCAAGCGTCCTCCCTAAATGTCATACTCTTGCAATAACCATAATTGACGCTTATGTTACGGGCAAAATCCTAAAATGGAACCAGTGAAGCAAAGATCAACAAAGTTTTGTTTTCACGCTACGTACGTGATTCTTAGAATGCAGCTTCCATTAGGTTTGTTGGCACCACAGTGTGGAACGCCTAGATAGCACGGAAAACCAAGGAAACTGGTTCACTGCATGGCCTGATCCCTCAAGTCATTTTGTTGCCAAGGCAACATCTTCAGATTTTCCTAATGTTGAAGTGGAACAATGTATATGTAGATTTTTTTTGTAGTTTCTATGTTGCAAGGATCAATGCGCACCTTACTACTTACTTCTGATTATCATGTCAGTAGCCTACGTGCTTTAATGGTTTTCTCGATAGCTGGAATCCGATGAACGTTCACGGAGGGCTTGCCCCATTTGTAATCAGGCTTAACATGAGGGCTGAGAAGTAAAATAGGTTACTCAGACGTTTTCAAATACTTTTTTTCCCTGTAACTCCACGGGGCCCACAGATCTGAATAGATCTTTTGTTAAAGAATGAATGGAGAATAATGATTTGGATATTAGGCGCACACTGTTCCACAGTTGTGAATTATCCTGGTTTAACCCTCACCTGCTCGTGACCTTGCTAGTCATGCGGTGACCTACCCTTTCCTTCTCCTGGCTGCTGATCATCTCCTCTGCTCCTCCATGCAGTGGAAAATAGGTCTACATAATTGTCACACTCCGATTCTAGTAAATTCCATGGTAATTGGATATGATAGTACCATGTTGGCTGGGAAGGATGTGCAGATTTCTTGTTTTAAAGCTGCATGGTTGTGTGTGTGTGTGTGTGTGTGTGTGTGTGTGTGTGTGTGTGTGTGTGTGTGTGTGTGTGTGTGTGTGTGTGTGTAGTCAATGTGTGCATTTTGTGTGTGCGCACGTATGTGTGTGCGGCTTATGCAGTACCTCTAACTTCACGATCTTCCATGACACACTCTTCCTTCAGCTATCGACTGATTGGACCAATGTGAGGAGATTCTTGCTGGTGAAAACCTCACTATGCTGTCTCATATGACATATTAGTCTGTTCCATATTTCTTGTGTCTTATTGCTCACTACCCTTCGTTTCCCTCACAGGACGGTGGTGTTCAAGGAATATAGTATATGCATGATTTATATAAGCGTTATCAGTGTAAGGCTAATGGCTATTAATAATGGATTACTGTGGTGGCGGCCATTGTTGTAAATGAGATGGATGAGCCCGTCTGTGTGCGGTTGGCTTGACTACCTGAATTGAACAGTGGCCTTGGTCACTGAGCATTGGGCTTTGCCGAAAGTGCTGGCGTGTTTGTTTTAGTGTGTGTGGTGGAGCGTGTGTGTGTGTATGTGTGAGCGTGTGTGCATGCACATGCATCAGTGCATCGTTATTCTATGTTTCTAGAGAGTGCATGCGCTTCTCCGTGTGTGGCGCGAGTGTGTGTGCATTCAACGTTATCCTGTGTTCCTAGTGAATGCATGTGCTTCAGTTTGTGCGTTGGTGAGCCTGAGTGACCATGCATTAACAGTCTGTGGGTCGACCCACAGAGGGGTGCTTCCGGGTGGGCAGTGAGACCTGGCTGGGGGGTGGGTGGGAGGGGGGGGGGGGCATATGCACATGACATGTATGAATGTTGATATGTGCATGCACTTGGCATGTATGAACGTTATGTGTTCGTGTGTAACGTATTAATGTATTCTTGCTTTTTTTTCTGTGCCTGTGATTTTGCTTACAGAAGGCACCATGTATCTGCATCTATCTATCTATCTATCTGTCTGTCTGTCTGTCTGTCTGTCTGTCTGTCTGTCTGTCTGTCTGTCTGTCTGTCTGTCTGTCTGTCTGTCTGTCTGTCTGTCTGTCTGTCTGTCTGTCTGTCTATCTATCTATCTATCTATCTATCTATCTATCTATCTATCTATCTATCTATCTATCTATCTATCTATCTATATATATATATATATATATATATATATATCTATATATATATATATATATATATATATATATATACACACACATATATATATGGTGTGTGTGTGAGTTTGTGCATGAGCATGAGCCACCATGAGGATCAGCCATCAAAACAAGTGCAGGGCAAGTGAATCAATACCCTTTCCCCGAGCTCCATTGGAGTGTGTGCACGCTTCTCTCTCTCTCTCTCTCTCTCTCTCTCTCTCTCTCTCTCTCTCTCTCTCTCTCTCTCTCTCTCTCTCTCTCTCTCTCTCTCTCTCTCTCTCTTTCTCTCTC
>CM030177.1:13928025-13968025 GCA_017639675.1 Aplochiton taeniatus
ATATGCTGCTTGTCTGTTTTCCTCCCTGCCTGAACGAGTGTGTGTGAGTGTGTGTGTGTCTCTGTGTGCGTGTCTTTGTGTGTGTGTCTTTTCGCGTGTGTGTGTGTGTGTTTGTGCGTGTGTGTGCAACCTTACATGTGGAGCACTCATGTCACGGCAGGCCTGATCTATAATGAAAAGTGCTGTTATTGTAGGAGCAGAGCTGCTCTTTCAAGGTAGGCCTAAGCCTCATGGAGGAACCTGACAGGACCTCATTTCGGGCCCTTTGGAGCATAGACGGGGGGGATAAATGCAGAGCGTGATGGTGTTTCCACCTTCATCTGGGTCGGTCCGCACGCCATTTAACTGGGGGTCCAGTGCGCCACTGTGTGGTTCAGGCACACACACACACACACACACACACACACACACACACACACACACACACTCACTCACTCACTCACTCACTCACACACACACACACACACACATCCACGGCCACACACACACACGCGCTGACTCCACTCATGGTCCCGTGAAGCGATGGCCCTAGCCCCATCCTTACACCGGTGGAGGTGGTGAGTAAGCACTTTGTGGTGCCAGGACGTGAGTGAGTGAGTGTGTGTGCGTCTCTGCGCGTGTGCTTGTATGTATTCCTACAGGCTCAGGCTGCAGAGGAGCTCAGACTGTTTATCTGACTCTCTCTCTCTCTGCCTCCGTAGTTTTCTCTTCAACCCTTCATCTTCTCTCTAGCCCTCTGTCACTGCCTTTGTTAGTGTTTTGTTGCTCTGTCAAAGAACGTCTCTCTTGTGTAGCTACATTACATGGCAGACTGTGATCTTTCTCAATTTAGGGAATTTCCATGCTCAATTATAAAAGGATTTGAAACGGACCGTCCAATCTAGTCAGCGCGGATGAACGAGCACAGTCACATTAAATTGAGGTGAATCTGACACCACAAAATGAACGTCAAATATATATATATCCTAGACGTTTTTTACTGTGGTTCTTAATTTGACATTGGACACCTTTCCTCTCCAATTCCTATGACATATTGTGACATTTAATATCATCATGATTACACCCCTTCTCATTCATCTCATTCACCTTCTCTCTCTCTCTCTCTCTCTCTCTCTCTCTCTCTCTCTCTCTCTCTCTCTCTCTCTCTCTCTCTCTCTCTCTTTCATTTGCTCATTGTGACTAGCTGCTCCATCTTTTTGCACCCCACCCACTCCTCCATCTCTCTTTATTTCTGTCGCTCTCTCTCTCTCTCTCTCTCTCTCTCTCTCTATCTTTCGCCCTCTGTAATTCTTACCAGCAGCTTGTGACAGGGAGGAAGAAAGGGCGATAGTAAATTAGTGATAGAGAGTAAATTAGTGATAGAGAGAGAGTTAAAGTAAGGGGTAGACACGGAGAGAGAGAGAGAGAGAGAGAGAGAGAGAGAGAGAGAGAGAGAGAGAGAGAGAGAGAGACAGAGAGAGAGAGAGAGAGAGAGAGAGAGAGAGAGAGTGGGGGAAACAGTAGCAGGTGTAATCTCCGGGACGCTGGTCTCCCATCTGCAGCTCTGCAGCCCGGCTCTCAGGCTATTTATGGCTCGCACATGCTGTGTGGATGTGTGGATGAAAGCTTGGCTGAGAAAGGAACAGCCTCGTCGGGGCAGGCTAAAAGACTGGGCTGGACTGGAATGGTCTGGGATGGTCTGGGCAGGGCGGCGCAGGGTGGGGAGGGCTGGACTGGGATGGTCTGGGCATGGGGGGCAGGGTGGGGCAGGGCTGGGCTGGGCTGTGCAGGGCGGGGCTTGGCTGGGCAGGGCGGGGCGGGGCGGGGCTGGGCTGGGCTGGGCTGGGCTGGGCTGGGCTCGGCCTCAGTAAAGCCTGGAATGCAGGGAATGCTTGAGCAAGAAGGGCCAGGACGGGTCAGACTAAGGTGTCAAATAGATTGGATCAACACTGTCTGTGTGCTACACACACGAAGAATGGGCAACGTAATCGGTGTCGGCAGGTCAGGTTTAGCGGGTCAAGGTTCCGTCTCGGTAACGGGGCTGGGATGGGCCAGTCCAGTCTATGCTGGTCCAGTGCAGGCTAAGTAGCACCAACCAGCCCTCTCTCTCTCTCTCTCTCTCTCTCTCTCTCTTTACGCCCCACCAGCAACCCCCCAGTTCCAACCAACCATGCACTCTCTATCTCTCTCTGACTGCCGCTGTCGAGTTTAAAACGTATGGATCAGCACTTTGCCTGCCAGGTGCTCTGCCCGGGGGCGGCGGGGGTCGTGGTTATGGGAGTTGACAGAGGGGTGGGGGCGGTGGCGTGTCATGTTAACAAAACAGCATACATCACACACACCCCTAATCCCGCCCCCTAAGGCCGCTCCACCGACAGCCAATCCGATCATTGATACGGACACTGCCCCCACCCTGCCAAGAGGTTTCTCTACCTCTCCTCTCCTCTCCTCTCCTCTCCTCTCCTCTCCTCTCCTCTCCTCTCCTCTCCTCTCCTCTCCTCTCCTCTCCGTATCTGTCTCATATCATTTAGGTAATAATGAATAACAGGCATAGCATAAGTTAATTCTTCCTTCCTACATATATACTCTAAACTCTATACCCTATACCCATAATACTCTAGCCTTTCCTATGTATATACTCTATACCCTACATTCTAGCCTTTGTATATACTCTTGCCTTTCTCACTCCCTCCTCCCTCACCCACTGCAGCTCCAGCCAATCACAGTTCCCGATGGGAGGGAGGGTATGTTGCATGGTGCTTTGGTGAAGCCTGCTTTATTGCTACCACCAGTAGGTGAACATGGGCTGACTGGAACCACCTACTTTAACACTATCTACTATATATTCAATGCGAAGATGCATACTGCATAATGTTTACTGAAACCAAAATCTAGTATACTGCTTTTTACAAAGATTTGCTTAAATTGTTAGTATACTCAACTGGAACATGTGACCAAAACCGTTTCGTATTCTGTCGAGGTCAGAAGGAAGTTGCCGCATTGCATTTTGGGGCGTGAAGCATAGTCTAGCAACATCTCTCGCCTACTCAAGACTTTCACGTTGAGTATGAATTGAGTATGAGTATGTCATCTGGGAACTTTTTTTTACTCAATTTTCACATACTGGCATACTGTTTACTATTTTTTTGCCAAATATAGTATGTTAAGGATGCATAGTATGCGATTCCGAACACAGCACTGCACCCTTTTCTGTGTTTTTTTTTGTTTTGTGACGGCTCTGCCTGTGCTTTGTTTCTGCCCATCCATTTCTTCCATTCTTTGAGATGGGAGCTGGTGGGAGGAGCCGAGTGCATATCTCGTTAGGACTTATAGGTTCCACCTTGGGGAGGCCTATATAAGTCCCGCGAGCGCTTCCAGACAGCCTGTCTTTTCATTCCCTGGTCCCAGACGCTCTCTAGGTTGAGCCAAGGGAAGCCATCTGGTGCCATTTAGATTTTTGAGTTGTCTAGTGATGTGTGTATGGCAATATATTATACTTTCATCTGCTAATTTGAAAGTGTCCAGGCCTGATTCATTGTCCAAGCTAGAGCCGGCTTGTGACAAGCCTCATAAAATGACTCCCATTTCTGACAGTCAAGACAGGCCCCAGGGTCTGTGCAGCAATGGAAACGATTTGCCATTCTCGTTTGGCAAAATTATTAAATAGAAATATAAAAAATGGTTGCAGGGCGCAGGTTTGTGTCTGTATCAAGCCCACGTAGCCAAAGTGAAGGGACCAACACCAACCGGTCACACAAGCCCACACCCTGATGTTCAAACAGGCGGAACATCTCGAGCATTTGGGAACAAAGACGCCTTCACCCGGTGTGTTGAAATGTACAGAACCTGTTTGTCCCTCCTATGTGGGCCTCTTTGAGTTGGGGAGGGGGGCTCCTGGGGAGGGAGGGGTCTGGGCGAGGGCTAAAGATAAGAGGGCACCGCACCCTGCCATTCCCCAGATGTGTGTGAGAAAGCCAGCGCCTTCCCCCGTCGTCGTCCTCTCTCTCTCTCTCTCTCTCTCTCTCTCTCTCTCTCTCTCGCTCTGGATCGCTCTTCTTCCCCGTTTGTCCTCTCATGTGACTCGCTGGTTGCACAAGCGTAGGAAAGCCCTAATGACCCATATTCACACACGCATTAGCATAAACGAACACACACACACACACTCACAGCCACACAACCCTATGCAGTCCAACAGCGACCCTTCACCGCTGAACATGTCCGTGACCTGTTAATCATTTATACCCCTTACACCTCCCTGCTCTGCTCTTTCCCCCTCCTCTCACCTATTATCCCTGCCCCCCCCCAAACCTGTGGGGGTCCATGTCCAGACAGTGTGAGCAGCGCTGGCCCACGCCGGCCCCTCATGGAGGTGTCAGGCTGTAATTGAAAAGGCCAGTAATTGTCTGCCAGGTCCGCGACATGGTGGGTGATGTATAGTGACACGGTGTGTTACCCTCTATGGCGGCTGCGCGCACACACACACACACACACACACACGCATGCACGTACACACACACACACACACGGCCCACGCATTCCCTGCTGTAGTCCTCCAAGTCACCCAAGCGTGTTGTGACGTGAGCCCTGACCCTCAGAATGACTTTTCAAGTGACTTTTTTTTCTTCTTTTTTCCCCCCTTTTTTTTTTTTTTTTACAGTTTATCTTTCGCGGAGGGTGAATGGGGCTTTTGAAATCGATGGCCTGTGGTTGTCAACGATCTGAGCGAGCGACTGACCAAGTTAGTCGCTCTGAGTCGGCCCATCCCTGATAAGCTCCCTGACATGTCAGACCGTAGTCAGACGGCAGGATCACATGGACACGCAGTGAAGTAGAGATGGAGAGAGATGGAGAGAGATGGACAGAAAGATAGAGAAACAGAGAGGAAAAAAGTGACACTGAAGGAGATTAAGAGTAAGAGAGACAGAGAAAAAGAGAGAGAAAGACAGTGAGAGAGAGAGAGAGAGAGGGAGAGAGAGCGTGAGCGAATAAGAGTGGGGGGACTCACATGCCTACGGTCACATGGGCCCACCATGTGCAACTGCTCTCTAGTTGGGGGGATCATTGCTCCCTTTCTCCCTGTGAGCGTGTGTGGAGTGTGTGTTTTGTCTGGCGTGTGTGTTGAGTCGTGTGTGTTGCGTGTGTGTTGTGTCTGGTGTGTGTGTTGAGTCGTGTGTGTGGCGTGTGTTTTGTGTCTGGTGTGTTATGTGTGTGGCGTGTGTGTTGTGTCTGGGGTGTGTGTGTTATCTAGATGTGTTTTAGGAGGAGAAAGGTCTAGGAAAGAGAGAGAACATCGAGGAAGTAGTGTCAGATGACAGATGTCTTTAATGAGACAAGATGGGGGTCTGATTAGAGAATTTTATCACAGAAAGATAGATAGATATGACTAGAAAGAGAGAAAGCGAGAGAGAGAGAGAGAGAGAGAGAGAGAGAGAGAGAGAGAGAGAGAGAGAGAAGAGAGAGAGAGAGAGAGAGAGAGAATGAGGGAGGTAAATGTTTGGTACCATAGTGAAGCGATGGTAATGGCCAGAGACAGCACAGATAGACTGAAAGACACTGGCAGACTGTGTGTGTGTGTGTGTGTGTGTGTGTGTGTGTGTACAGGGAGAGAAGTGTTCGGTCGCTCTAGGCCATTCAGCTCTGATGAACACGAGACTGAACTAACAACTAGATACCATCGACAGCCATTTTGAATTCCGGATCTCCCCAGACCGATGATGATGAGGGCGATAAGCATTAGGGCACTGCGCTGTGTGCCAAGCCAGTTGCTCGGACCAAAGGGGTTTTCCAAACCGTTTCAAAAGCCCATAATCCCGGGTCAAAACAAAATGTCCGGCGGCGCCAGGCTCCTATTGGTCAGTGGCAGCGACTGCAGCTCTGCTATGTCCTAGCAGACAAGACGCCACGGGCGCTGGCGGGGCCCAGGGCTCACACACATTGTCCCAAAACAAAGGGACATGCATATTTCACCTTCAATGACTCGAGAAAAGATGGAGGGTGATCAAGAAATCAAGAGGGTCATGGGCCAAAAGAATGGAGGAGCAAGGCCAGTAAAGTGTCCGAAATGGAACATGGAAAAACGATGGAATCCGATGTGATGCTGACCGTCAGGTTATGTAGCGCAGGACATGAAGAAGGATGGACAGAAGGAGAAGACGTTAAAAAAAGAAGAGGAAGGGCGAGAGGGGTACCAAAGGATTAACTGTACAACCGAAGGCTTTCAAACGACAAAGATCGAGACGCAGCTCAACCCTACCACGTCCCCCTCGTTTCCACGGCGACGGTAACCAGAGATACCAGCCCATCCCCAATAACGCTGAGGTCATGCTTTACGTTGCCCCAGGAAACAGATATGCCATAACCCTCAGCCAGCCATCACCATGCGTTTCCCTGCTCCATGATGGCCACCTGGCTAAGTTTATAGGCCAGTAAGCGTGCAGCATTCTGGCCCAAAAAGGTACATCTGTCATCAGTCAACAATGGCCGGGTACATTTTTGGTGAATTGTGTATTGTACATAATGTAATGTTTGAATGTTTTGTCTGGTCTTTTGTGTGGACCACAGGAAGAATAGTTGTTACTGCGGTGACAACTAATGGGGATTCAAAATAAATAAATAAATTTAAAAAAGCAATCAGACCAAATAAGAGTTGCATAATGGTATAAGCCCTTCCTTCTGTTCTATCATTCATATTAGTGAAAAGTACACAATGATCTGTTCCTGGTTTGGACGTGTGCAACTCCAAAGATGGCAGATGTGACCCTCTATGCCTTTTTCTACGCCCCTTTTTCTTAGGAGCGGCAACAAAGTTCCAGACAGGAAGGAGCATACTAGGACTGACCTAGAAAGAAGCTGAAAAAGAACAAAAAAGTGCAAGTTAAAAACAAACTTCATTGCTGGAGAGGTGAGGTGACAGCGTAGCTCTAATAACTGTCAGGAAGAGGCGGAGGCTGACCCCGCACTTTGTTCGACTCCATTCTACAGCCCTAAACACAGGACGTAGAAATGTAACTCTAGAATCTGTTATGTATTAAGAGAGAGAGAGAGGGAGAGAGAGAGAGAGATGACTCAAATGTACAGGAGACTAGGTTTGGAATAATGTCAAAGACAACGTGTCATAGTCCCAGATTTCATTTAGAGTTCCGTGTTGCCTCGACAGCCGGGTTTGAAACGTTTGATGGAAAAAGATGTTCCAACTTTCTGATAAGGAGGATAATGGACAGGGACCTGTTAAGAGCATTCTAGCTCTTTACTGTTGACAGCAAGTGGTAGGTCACTTATTACATGACAAATGAGGTGAGACAAGGAGACATCCAAAGTCATGGGGTGCGTGTGTGTGTGTGTGTGTGTGTGTGTGTGTGTGTGTGTGTGTGTGTGTGTGTGTGTGTGCGGGCGCATGCACGTGTGTGTGCGTGTGTGATGGGGCAGTAGCACACAGAATTTCACTGGGCTGTTTGGATATAGTCGTGTGTATGGCTTCATTGTTCCTAATCTGGTCATGAGAGCAGGCTGATCACATGCAGTTTACACACAGACACACACACACACACACACACACACACACACACACACACACACACACACACACACACACGCACACACACACAGTACGTAACCCTCATCATACTATTCCACTGCCTTGGATATGATGTGAATCAAGGTCTTGATCATTCCCCTGTGTCATCTGATCCAGTAATGAAGGCTAATGACCATGTGCTCCATGCAGCCTGGTGCCGGACACATTATGGAACTATAATGTACAGCCATGGATAGAGCACATCCAGGTCGTGAGTCATCATTACCCCCTCCCTTCCCCCCCCCCCCCTCCCTCCTCTCTCTCTCCTCTCCTCCTACCCCCACAACCAGATGTGACCTATCACACAACCCATCTGTCTAATGCAGCGCACATCACCAGTGGTGCCATCATTATGAAAAGGTCCAGGACACTAATACACACACACACACACACACACACACACACACACACACACACACACATGCGGAAGCTATGCTCCCTGGGGACGGTCTCTGTCTCTCTGGGTGTGGAGGAAGGGAGGTGAGGAGGGAGGGAGGGAGAGAGGGAGAGATCGAGCGTCCTGGCAGGGCCAGAGTGAGGAGGAGGGGAAGAGTAGGCAGGCCCAGCGTGATGAGGATCATCATCGCATCGGCGCTCCCCTCCGTCCCCGAGCTCTGCGGCTGTCTCTGGGGGGACCGCCCGGGACATCTGCCTCCCTGACCCCATCTCTGGGGGTGCTGGGAGCGGCCGGGGCCGGAGGTACTCTTCAGCCCGCCCACTTTCTCTGACCCACTTAGGGCCAGGACGGGGAGCAAAGAGAGGCTTCAGTCGTCTCAGACATCGCGCGCGCGTGATGTAAATCTGCCGTGTCAGACGCACTTCCTTCGTGCCCGGAACGCTCTCCTCCGTCTCTCCTTTGTGCCTCGCTTCGCTCCCCTGAACCGGGCTCGATTGGTAGGCTCGGAAGCGCTCTCGCCGGTTGCCATGGAGAGGGAGCTCTGCGTGTGTGCTAGGCGGCGGTGGCGTAGAGGTGGCACTGTTTTTGTTTTTTTCTTTTCGAGGAGCTCACCAGGAGGGAGGTGAAGAGGTGAGACAGGGAGGAAGGCAAAGGAGCGAAGGGGAGGAAAGAGGGATAGTGGACTTGAGAGAAAAGAAGTGCAGCGAAGAAAAGGGGGAGAACAAGGGGATTAAAGAGATGTCGAGGGCGAGGCTGTGAAGGAGGGCAGAGAAAATAGCTGGAGAGCAAGAAATGAAAAGAGGGACAAATAAGAGGAGGAGGAAGATGGAACAGATGCAAAAGAGAGGGCGGGGGGAAGTAAAGGAAGAGGTAGATGAACGTTGAAAAGTTTGAATGTTGGAGGGCACAGACAAGGAGGAACAGGAGGTGGAGGAGGAGGAGGAGGAGGAGGAAATAGGGTGTTACACAGCCTGGGTAGAGCTCCTATGACTCAGCACACAGCAAGCGTTGCATTTAGGGATCCAGAATGTGGGTTGTTTTCTTGGAGTGAAAATGTCCATTTTTGCCTGTCAGGAAAACGAAATGTGCCCCTTCTTACATGGTAAACATAGTTCACAACAGGATTTGGTTAAAATTTAGACTATCAATACTCACCAAGTTCAGTTAAGAACATTTGTTTGTGGTGGTTAGAGTATGGATTTTAAACTGAATCTACAGTATGGTTGGTCAATGTATTCTCTCTCCACATATGAGCATGGTGGAGATTGCATTGTAACGAACCCCATTCATTGAACTAGCACCACGACACATAGTAGTCACTAAATCATAGTCACTAAATCTGCTGAATAACAGGCAACTGTCGTTTGCCACGGTCAGTTGATCGAAGAAGAACATTAGTGAAGGTGATTCTGTAGCTGACGAAGATTGTTTAGGGGCTGACGTGTCCAGTAACATCAGTGCAGGCAGCTCCCTCCAGCAATGGCTAAACTCAATTAGCACAACCGCAAAAAATACACCGTGGGGGACCTTATTCACAGAGAACTTTGTCAACCAAACCACTGGGGAAAGGCTTTATTTAGAAGAGATTCAATCATGTTATTTATTACAAAGCATGTCAACATATATTTGCTTTTTCATTGTGAATGGAGTCCAATGGCAAATATTCCTAACTTAAAATTCCTATCGCATTTGTCCAGAAACTGTCCACACAATTACCAGGAAATGTTCTCTGTGAGATGCCTGTGTGTGTTTTCTTTAGGTTTTACCCGGTCCACACAGCAGTGCCACATCGCTGTGTCACGTTGTCATGGTAATTGCTGTTTTTTCTCCGTCACCCACGAGCCGTAATGCCTCGTTCCCCAGGCACGACGAGGGAGGAGCAGGGGACAGGAATGCTCTTGTGGCTGTGATTTACGCTCGTATAAGTGTTGCTTTCACCGTATCCTCCAGTGAGCGTTTCAGTGAGACGCTGAGTGGGAGTACAGGCAGTCCCCTCTGAAGTCCCCCGCTGATCCGCCGACTGTCGGTCAGCTGAATGGACGTCCTGCCTGGGGAGTGGGGGTGGGGGCCCAGTCCTCTTCCTGTGTGGGGTAACTCAGCCCCAGGCAAGATACCCTACACCGACAAGCCACGGCTCCAGAAGCAAAATGACCTCCTTGTTAACGGTGACTGTGCACTTTTCTTCACCGTAGTGATGACGGTGAAGTGTGTGCTCTGAAACCGGCCGGTGGGACTAGTGAGACTTGAGCCCCTGTTTCGAACAGGGGCTGGTGTGTGAGTGGGTGTTTGTGTGTGTAGGTGTAGGTGTGTGTAGCTGTGTGTGTGTGTGTGTGTGTGTGTGTGTGTGTGTGTGTGTGTGCGGTGGCCACTTGGCAGGGGTTGAAGCAGCAGACTGGGTGCCTTGTCAGGCGTGAGAGAGAGGGAGGGAGGGAGAGTACACATCCTCAGTGTTAGCTCAGGTGCTCCCGCACCCCTGGCTGGGTCTCCTCCACCGGAGCCGAGAGGAGCTCCAGCACAGCCGCAACGCACACACCCCGATCAGGTCCTACTCTGTAACGCCAAGCGTACCAAATCCCATGGGAATATGAGACAGAGATGGCAATTATGAGGCAGCCATTTGAGTTGGAGTAATCTAAACATGGCGGGCTTAATGGTCTCTCTTCCGCTCTACAACTTCCTCTGGTAGTTAATTGTTATTCCACCCATCCCATCCTCAATGTCTCTCTCTCTCTCTCTCTCTCTCTCTCTCTCTCTCTCTCTCTCTCTCTCTCTCTCTCTCTCTCTCTCTCTCTCTCTCTCTGTGGTGGGGTCTGTAGTCTCGCTGTCAGGGGGCCTATCACATGTTCCTGTTGGCTGGCTATCTGGGGCAGGTGCCTCTGTCGGTGGCTGGGAAAGCTAGAAGGCTGTCTGGCCCACTGCACCACCAAACCACCCACACGCACACCCACCCCCATCCTCCGGCCATCCAGTGGAGCGCAACAGAGAGGGTCAGGGCGTCCTGGAGAGCTGTGACTCCGCAAGCAAAACACAATGAAGCTGATAATCAGACCCCGAGAAGAGAAGGTGAAGAAAATCTATCTATCTATCTATCTATCTATCTATCTATCTATCTATCTATCTATCTATCTATCTATCTATCTATCTATCTATCTATCTATCTATCTATCTATCTATCTATCTATCTATCTATCTATCTATCTATCTATCTATCTATCTATCTATCTATCTATCTATCTATCTATCCATCTATCCATCTATCCATCTATCCATCCATACATCCATCCATACATCCATACATCCATACATACATACATATATATATGCATAGAGAGAGAGAAAGAGGGAGAGAGAGAGAAAGCTAGAAAGAGACAAAGAAAGAGAGAGAGAAAGCTAGAGAGAGACAAAGAAAGAGAGAAAGAGAGACAACAACAGTTTAAATGGTCATGTTGTTCATTATCAGTTTCATTGATCTGTCTGCCCATGTAAACCGCATCTGCAAGGAAAGGTGTGCAACGAGACCACTCTCATTTCACATTGACAACAGGAAGTAATCTGTTATCCTTTTCAACCACCTTCGTGGTGATTTTGTTCTTCCAAATACTATTACTATTACAATAAATTGAGAGAATAATATTTGAGAGAGACTCCACGGCCTTCTTGCTCACCGCATGGAGCTTCTGTGCCAAAGAACACGTTGTAGGCTTGCACACTACAGCTGGCTGACTATGAAGTGTCCAGCAGGGCTGCCCGTCCACTACAATCTCACTTGTTTTGGTTGCAAGGTTGACTAGCTTTGCTATGAAAACACAGAGCTATCTCCCTCCCTACCTCTGTCTGTATCTTAGTCTGCGCCTGCCCCTCTCTCTCTCTCTCTCTCTCTCTCTCTCTCTCTCTCTCTCTCTCTCTCTGCCCCCATCTGACCTTTGTACTCCTAAACCCTCTGGCAGACAGACCATGAATGTGTGTGTGTCCGTGTTTGTGTCAACGTGTGCGTGTGATGGTGCTGACTAGGGCAGTTCTCTAATGGGCGTGTGTGTGTGTGATGGGGGTGGGAACGGGTGAGGGAGGGAGGGAGGGGGGTGCCCCTCTCATCAGCGTGGATTTTAATTGGCAATCCTTCACCGAGAAGTCACGGGGTTCAAACAGCAGCTTGAACTGCAGGGCAGGGCGATAAACCATTTAATTGGTCTTTAACGCATCACTCTCTTAGATTTGTGATGCCGAGGAGCATGTCATTGCCCGTGCATGTCATTAGACGGATTGCCATAAATGCATAATCACATGTGCATTATTCGATTGTTTGCAGGCTCGTTCTGAACATCAATATCTGGCATCAGTGTTGGACCGAGTCATTTATGTTTATATCATTGCAGAAGTGAAAGCTGCTCTCTCCAGCAGAGCTCTGCGTTACAGCGGCCTCACGGCTGCCCACTTGGCATCACTCAGGCGGGGCACTGCCACGCATTTCAATGAACGGCAACCGCGGAAAAAGAGATGGGAAGGGACACCGGGAGAGGGTTTGGAAAGTCGACATCGCGTCCGGGCTTCTCGGCCCGCTGACCAACCGGGTGGTCCAGTTTTATTGTCAAAACATAACCCCCTTTTTATGAGATGCCTGGCCGCGAACCGGGACCTGATCCCCGGCCGTTAGAAAGTGCAATCCCAATAGCCCGGCTCCTAGCTCTCTGTCTGTTCCACGGTCTGCTCCTGGCATCGCGCTGGCGTGGGTCTGCGCCGAGAGAGGGCCGCTAAATGAATCACCACCCGTTAGGAATTTGATTACGCTGCCGTTTGCATCCGCTGGATGAGAGAGGACCTGGGTAGCAGGAAAAAAAGAGGGGCTGCCATGACAACTCACTCACAGTGTTATGGCGTACAGAGTGTGCGCATGGATTGAGGGAGAGTTGTTAACGACTCACTGACATTGAAAACCAGTTTTTTCTAATTAGTGCAACTTTCCTTTTTTTCCCGTGCCAAGGAATTAAGTGTTTTAGAAAGCAGCGGTATTGACACAATTCATCACAATTCAATCGATGCATGAATTGCTAAACAAATTGCATTCGCCTGAGAGCCTTCCAAAGAAAGTTTAGAGATATAAATGATGTAGCAGCCTTTTTTCATAACAGCTTTGTATGTGAGCCCAGTAACCTACTTTACATATCTGCTTGGATGGCACTTCTTCCAGACGGCCTGGCTGTTTTATATCTCCATCAATATAACATTCTTTATGACTTGTTCTAAGATAATGGCTGGGTAATGTAATTCCCAGTGCACTGCTACCTTCCCACCTGATATACAGAATTTTAGTTGAACCTGCCTCTACACCATGTAGGGATCTGTAACCAAACAGAAAGCAGGTTAGCATCCCCCAAATGTTCAAAACAAGACAACCCTCTTCCTGTTACAATCTCTGTGAAGGAGCTTTTCCCTCTGCAAAACAGAGAAGGACTGCTCGCAGTCACTTACGAATGTGCTGATACAGAGGAAGATTGTCACGTTGGGCTGTGCCCTTGTAGCTTTCTGAAGGCGAGGGGAGGTACTCTCCTGCTTGTGCTTGAACCTGGTCGCAGGGAAACAGGGGAAGAGAAGCCGACGCAGGCAGTCATCTGGTGGGTGACTTGGCAACCAAACCCGAACACGGCCATCGATATTGATACAGCCACCGATCCTCCCTGCGTCGCATCCTAGAAAAGATCCCTGGGTCGTATCCAAGAAAAGATCCCTGCATCATTGACCAAAAGGGAGCCACCTGGCACGCACTGACATGTAGTCACATCAAGGTTACGTGGATCTGCCATGTATGTTGCTGTACTGCAGGTGGTCTCTTTAAGAGAACTTGAGTGTGCTGATAGAATATTGATTTCTTTGGTTGCGGCCACTGGCAGCAGCCTTTGTGTATTTTAATTTCTGTTGACGTTCGTTTAGCCGAGATGGACATGCTTGGGGGTGTTTGTTCTACTTTGTATATTTCTATATATATTTGGGTAGGAGTAGGATGTCTGTCTGTACAACATTATTCTTGCTCAATGTGAGAAGGCCTCACACTGGTGGGCTATGCTAGCTCTCAGATCTTTATGTGCTACATTAACAAGCATTCTCTGATGCCCATGCTCTCTCTCTCTCTCTTTCTCCCTCTCCCTCTCTCTCTCTCTCTCTCTCTCTCTCTCTCTCTCTCTCTCTCTCTCTCTCTCTCTCTCTCTCTCTCTCTCTCTCTCTCTCTCTCTCTGTCCTACACTCTGTACACTCTGCTGCAGTTTGTGGTATTGTCCTGGCTCTGGGGGCGGAGGGGTGAAGCTGGCCTACAGATGGCCTGGAGGAAAGCCTGGTGTGACAGCAATGTGACTGTCCTTCCCTTCTCCTCCTCCTCATCCTCCGCCTCCTCGTCCTCCGCCTCTTCTCCCTTTCACTCTCTCTCTCTTTCTCTCTCTCTTTCTCTTTCTCATGGCCTCTCTCTCTCTCTGTCCCCGTGGCCCTCGCCCACGCGCTGTTTGAGATGCAGCACACTGGGGACTCAAAGCTTCAGCCAGACAGCCAGCCAGCCAGCCAGAGGCACAACGTGGACATGGGATGGCCTTCTCCATGCCACTGCATATTAAACTCAGAACAATGGTAGGCACACTGTGCTCAAAAACATGAATCATTAGCGTTGTCCGAGCAGTTTGTACTGGTGAAGAACATCAGTAAGTCCATGGGCAGCAGGTTTGTATGGTGAAGAACATCAGTAAGTCCATGGGCAGCAGGTTTGTATGGTGAAGAACATCAGTAAGTCCATGGGCAGCAGGTTTGTATGGTGAAGAACATCAGTAAGTCCATGGGCAGCAGGTTTGTATGGTGAAGAACATCAGTAAGTCCATGGGCAGCAGGTTTGTATGGTGAAGAACATCAGTAAGTCCATGGGCAGCAGGTTGCGGTCCAGAGCATAGCTGGCACCCCACGGTGTGCAGCATACGTTCCTAATCAATCCTTTTGGTGGAACGCCCTCACTTTATTTATCACGCCTGTGTCTGTGTGGGTAATGGGACTCAACAATCTGGGGGGAGGGGGGGTGGGGGTGGGGGGGGGGGCACGATGTGTGGGCTTCCTGCGGGGTTGGGGCAGAAGCCGAGGCTGTGTGCGGGGCAGTGCTCGTTTGACGGAGGCTGTTGACTGCCGCTCTGATAGGCTCCATCCTGCCATCTGTCCACCGGCATCATCCTGCAGCGGAAAACCAGGCACGGAGATGCCGAACGCGTGAGGGCGAGAGCCTGAAGAGGTGAGGTGAAGCCGATTACCAACAATTTGAGCTTTCCGCTGATCAGAATGACCCAAATAGCTTCTGTATTGGAGCTGCTAGTCCGGATGAGCTTGGTTCGTGCGAGAGGACATGATGCCTCGCGCCGCAAAACCCAGCAAATCGTTCACTCTGTATCCCTTTGCATTTAAAATGGGCACAGAGAGAGAGAGAGAGAGAGAGAGGGAGAGGGAAGTGAAGCAAATGGATTGGAGGGGCAATGCGCCCTTTCTCCTGCATCATCGCTGCACCGCTAAAGGTTCTTTGGAGGACAGAATTAGTGATGATCAAAGAATATGCTAAAGGGAGTCTCATAGATTTTCTGGGATATCGATGTTGATGCGCTTGAATATTTGTTTGTATAGTGATGGGGGTGGTGTGTGTGTGTGTGTGTGTGTGTGTGTGTGGGGGGGGGGGGGGTCGACTGTATGCCTGTGCTGTGTCTTTTTAAATGCAAGACTGCACACAGTTTCCTTGTGTGTATGTGCGCCAGAAATGTAATGACTTGAGTCGATTGAATCTAATTGAAAGGCCATTTTGACTCGACTCGACGCAGTAGCGGTACTGACTCGATTTGACTCGACTCGGTAACACTCGACTCGAGTGTGCAAGAAATTACTCCACTCGACTCTGAAATTGTACATTTTTCAACGAACAACAACAATAAGAACCTGGTGCCAGTTCCGGGCTGGTGCTAGAGCTGGTTCACAGTTGGTTCAACTTGCGAATCTTCTAAGAACTGTTTGATTCTCCACTGGCTAGAGAGCCACGTCAATCTGTCAATGTGTTCGTCTCCACTTTCTCAGCAACGCTGGTGCCAACTTCAATCGAAACCACTACAAACGGACTACAGTCTCGGTACAAGTGTTTCACCTGGCCTTGCGAGCCTATCCAAACAGGACTGGTCCAACATATTCTGTGCTTCTCCTCATGATTGCTATGTACGGCGATCATGTTCAGGAACAAAGGTGATTACCTAACACGTTTTGATTGTTATAAACACTGACCATGATATGATCATGCTTACACCCTTTGTTGTAAGCTAGCTCACTAGGTCGATGTAGCTACCTAGTAGTATCGACTACGTTTATAAGACTGGAAGATGGAAAACTCACAAAAAATACGGCTAAGAATGCTAGTGACTCGAAGCGACTCAGGTCAGACAGCTGACTCGACTCGGGCGACAACGGTGACTCGACTCGACTCGAGCTTGCACATGAAAGACACGACTTGACTTGAGTCTCCGTTCCAAACGACTCGACTCGACTCGAGTCCCAATTTTAGGTGACTCGTTACAACTCCGATGCGCGCGCACAGCGTGTGTCCATCGGTCTACATCAAAAATGCGCTGGAACGCGTTCTACACTGGGGAAGCCCCGCTGCCAAAGCCTCCCCGGGCTGGCTTGTCACTGCAGAGAGATGTAAACAGATTGATAATCCATGTGTCATACTTCAATCAATGGGTCTCACCATCAGTCGGCCAGCATGTGAACCCTGCAAACTGGGGCCAATAAATATAACAGTACCTAAGGGGGCCTCGACTTGGGGGGAGGGGTGGGGGAATCAATCTCTTTACCAAAGGGCGCCTGCCTGGCCCCGTCGCACATAAAAAAGGTCAACAGGTCATCTCCTCAATAACACAAACACAGCCCCCACTGATAATCACCTTCCCTGGAAAAATGCCAGCGAAATGGGGAACAATGACCTCGGCGTGGAGTCCATGCTCCTCTGTTTGTATCGACTTGAGTCCGGTGTCATATCAGTTTTTTTTAAAGCGCTGTGCACCATATGCTATTAGATTAAAGCGCCGATGTAAAGACACTCAAAGCACGTCCTGAAACCCGACCTGGCTTCGTGTGTTTCACGTCGCCTGGAGCCGAAACAGCCGCCTCTACACAGGAGATCCACGACAATCACTGGCCAAAGCGTTTAGGTTGTGGTCTCCTCAGTCGCTAATGTTATCGACTTATAGATGTTGAAGTTTTTGTTCTGGGAAGGCTGGTTACAAAACCATGCCGGCTCTGGTGAAAGAACTCATGATGAGCTGTAGCAGAATGAGGCTATGCTGCGCCGAAGGGAGCTGACCCCTCAGTTATCTGCTGTCTGCTGAAGCTTTAACCACAGCACGTCTAAAGGGACACCAGCAGAGAAATGAACATCTGCAGCAGTAATTAACCTGAGAGCAGGAATCCTTCGCCAGCAGGGAAACGCCCGCTTTCGGTTTCCACTTTGTTAGCGCCGCGATTATCTGTCTTCAAGACATTGTATTAAAGAATGAGCGATTTATCTATGTCTCTTGATAATGATAATAATAATAATAATAATAATAATAATAATAATAATGATTATTTATCCAGGAAAATGCATTTTCCATTTTTTTCAGTGTATAGAACAGTACGTGTGACTTCAAGGCATCACAAATGTATGTCAGTCCCCTCTCCTAACGTGCAAGTAAAATGGTCTTTTAGGGCAAGGTTTTCTGTGAGTCACCATGCCACTGTAGTTCCACATTTGAGACAATTTTGTCTCCAGCAGGAAGCTGACACATAGACATCACATTGTCTCCTAAGCTGACAGCGTGTCAAACGATAAGACACACTTTGAAATTCCATCCTTCAGCTGAGGTGAGCTGGAACCGTAGACCTACTGTACACACACACACACACACACACACACACACACACAGACAGACAAACACAGGCGCAGGACAGTGGAGAGGACTTTACATTATTGATGAGGCCACACTCTGTCTCTCTACTGGGGCGCAGGATGGCCCAGGCCTAGCTGACACAGCACTTTTGTGTCCAACACTCCTGGATTTAGGCTCGGTCAGCACTGTGTGTGTGTGTGTATGTGTGTGTGTGTGTGTGTGTGTGTGTGTGTGTGTGTGTGTGTGTGTGTGTGTGTGTGTGTGTGTGTGTGTGTGTTTGAGAGAGAGTAAAAAAAAGAGCCGGTGAGAGAAAGTCTGACAGAAAGAAGAGACAGACAAGTAGGCAGATGAGCAAGCCCGGCATGCAGACAGACACAGAGACAAAGAGACAGAGAGAGAAGGTTGTTCTCCTGACACGGCAGATTGCCTTTACATTAAGTGGACCCCGCCGTGGTCAGCCATTTTGTATCGTTCACTCCCTCATTTGAGCTGTGGCTCCTGGATCTGCCCATTTTCAACTCAGCGCTGTCAACAGGCCAAACTCATCAGGAGAGGAGGGCAGCTGTCCAGCAGGAAAATAAGTCCACGGCCGGAATGGCTTCTCCATTGATTTAACAACATACCCTCTCACATAATCATGCGTGCGCAAACATATTCGCAAACACACTCAGGCAGGCGCACGAATCACACACCGACACACACCCAAAACACATACACACCACAAACACAATCACAAACCCCCAGCTGCTGCAGGGTTGTAATTTACTCGCTCGTTGGTACCCAGAGGAGTCATGAAACCTGCCTGGCCTCTCTGACACACTGCGTCCTGGTTCCTCCTTCAAACACAGAGATGGCCCCTCTGGCCAGACTGCAGACCTCTTTGGCTTAATTAGTATTGGATCCCTAGGGATTGCACGCCAATGGAACCACAAAGAAGTTACCGGAAAGGAGTAGGAGAGAAGGGCTTTGGTTGTTTCTTAGGTTTAGGTTTGATCTTTTCCTACAACTGTGGGGCGCAGCTCGACTCAATTGGGTTTGGTTTGACGCGGACTAATCGTTTGTGAAGGGAACGCTTGCCACAGTTAGGGGCTGAACTCAAACCTCCGCGAGAGAAGGGTGTGAGTCTCTTGAGATTTGGTTGCACCCTTTTCAAAAAAATATGTTTGAAAAAAAGCTGACACCTTTGAGCTCCAGTAATATTTATGCAGTCGGTGGTGTGATAACACTATCGGCTTACTACCGTAAATACAGGCTAGCCACCCGCCTAGCCTTCTCAACACAGGTGGCAGTGCCTGTGTGTGTTTCAACAATATGCGACGTGTCAACCCCCCACCCCCCAAAAAAATAAGGCTTTGTTGGGTTCCATTTTCGCTCCCTTTCTTTCCTCGCCTCCCCTCTCCCTTCCCGCTTCCGCCCACATGAGGACAGAGGGCCTTGTTTTAAGCTGGCCCAGCCAACAAGGAGCGTGCCCAGCACAGTTTGCTTGGTGTATGTACACTGCTTGAATATTTCATGTGGCACAAACACAATGGTATTACACAACAAACGGTGGCCTTGTTGTCTGCCTCACTACTTTTCCTCGTTCTCCTTCTCTCTCTCTCTGGAGGGGAAATCGCTCCATAATTACGCCTTGGATAGAAGTGATTAATTTTTTAATGGATGCAATGTTTTATTCATAGCCTATTTCAGGCTCTTTTGGAAAATCTAGAGTAGATCAGCCAATCGCCAGGACCAAACATGGCTGAATCTGCTTTCGTTTGCTTGTTGAAGTAGACAAAATGTGAATATTAATTGCAGTGCATGTTAAAGTCTGATACACATAATCCCTCTGTACAAAACTCTCACGGGTATTTGACAATGCTCCATATGACCGGAACACATGGGTTTAGTATCAGAGAAGTGTGCTAATGTGTATTCCTATGTGTAATAGAAAAGGGATGTCAGGGGATTTATACAGCAGGGTAGCCCTATATGGTGAGTATTGACATGTGCTTGGTGGCGTGGTAATAAATGGCTAAATTATGAATTGATTACACTAAACACTACATTAAACTAAAGCAGTGATAGCTAAATACAGCTAATCAAGCAAACAGAACAATTTAAAATGTAAATGGTGCTTCCAATCTTTGCTATTGTTATTGAAACTGGAAAAATGTTGCTCCCCTCTTTCAAATATAATTTTTGTCTGTGATTGACTGTTGTTTTGAAGTCAATCCACCCTTAAGTAAGTCAGCACATGAGCCATTTGCATTTATTTATGTCGACATAAGTTTGCAAACTAAGTAAACATCTGTATTTTAAGACTAGCTTCAGTGTGTCATATAAACACAGCAAGTCACTTGCACTAAGTACGTGCTGAATTAATATATTTTTCCAAATATATCCCACCCTTTCAAATTTTCGCCCTCTTTTAGGTTCTGCTTTGATAGCTTTTTAAGTTACCCTCACATGTTTTAATAAAATAAATATTCCCAAGTCCGGCTCCTGAATGGCCATACAGCCTAGTTTAAAAAAAGTGCTGCTTCTTGCACTCCCTCATTTAAAGAGAGCAGGGTGAAGTTTTCATTGACTTTCACAGCTGCTGACTTAGTGAATTATATATTAACTTAATGTTATCTAACTTTTCTAAGTTTGTTAGCTACACTACACTCTCCCCCGCTCACAACTTCTGCAGTAACTGATACAGGATAGGAAGCTAACTTACCAGTAACTGATCCACCTTCCTCTGGCTATGCACAGTATACCTTAACCTTTCACGCACATTTTTGAGGCGCGCCTAGACTCACAAAACAAAAACAGTACAAAGTTTTTGTTCGATAGGATGTAACAAGGTCACACATATGGATTCGAGGTGTGAATTGTTTACCGTCAGCAGTAGTCTTTAACGTACTAAGGGTGCACATTTTGTAAATGTTGTTATTGGTAACCTATCTGAGTTGATTGAGGTGGCTAGCCCTGAGCAGGAACACAGATGCCAAATATAACCTGCTTGTTGGCTGTTATCAGGCCAAAAGGACTGGTTACTTTTTCTCTTTTAGACCTATAACAGAGGTTGACTCCTGTGAGTCCTCAATCCATACTCTGTGAATTAGTATACATACATACCCCCGCCACACACACACTGTGCCACACACACACTGTGACACACACACACACACACACACACACACACACACACAGAAACACAAATTCAAAATCCTAATTTTAATTTAGATACACAATTGTTTTAGTGTTATTTGAGGTTATATATATATATATATATATAGTTTTTCTCTTTAACCTAGCAAGCAAGACTATATATGTTTCATATATATATATATATATATATATATATATATATATGAAACATATATAGTCTTGCTTGCTAGGTTAAAGAGAAAAACTACTTTTTAAAAGCATCTCTCTTCTCGTCCATCTCATTCCATCCTGCTGTAAAGCTACCTCCTTATCTCATCTCATGCCTTTCTCTCTCATGCCTAGAATAAAACCGACAAGCTCATTTGAGGGTGTTTGTCACGACATTATTACAGTGATGCAGGCATGTAAAAAACATTATGACCCATGGTGCTTGCTGTGTAAATGGCAAAGGGAAGGCATGATACGTGGCAGAGAGAATAGCGACTAGTCAGCAGCCTTGCTGCTCCTAATAAGATCTCTGTGTGTTTGAAACCTCAGCTGTTTAGCTTGTTATTAATCCATTACATCCCCCTTTTCTCAGTTACATTTGCTCTCCGTATGACTGACATATCAACTGGCAACGGTCATCGCTAATAATGATGAAAATGGTTTTAACTATAGTGCATCACTAAATCGTGATAAACGGATAGTACGTCTTCAGGTTTGGACAAATTGGGAAATTAGGTATTTAGAATTTGATTCTATGATAATTACACAACATAAAACAAATTGGTTCCTAAGATCCCGTGCTCCGTTCTGAATACCATAGAAGGGAGGGTGGGCAAGTCAATTTTTCTCACGACCTGATAAATTACGTCCAAGCAGGAGCCCTAGGACTAGACCTTATAAGGCGGAGACTTGGCATCCCGCAGACCTCAAAAGGCGGGATCAGCTTTGTTCGTATATTCCAAATTTGGAATATAGTGGGCGAGGTTAATTGTGATAACACCAATCACATACCGTTAGCACGAGAGGTGTGGGTGGTGAAGGGCGGGCTCACTAGAGGGGCCGTGCTCCAACCGGAAGTGTCTCGCGGCTGATCAGTTGCTGTCATTCGGTTATAGTGGGTACTGAGGTAAGGGACAGCCAAGAGACAGGAATAAGTCAGCTGGCTGGTGGTGATAGCTAGCATTAGCTATAAAATATAGAAATTATATAAACAATGAAACCAACCTGAGTATATACAGTCATAGTCGAATGAATTTTCTGCTTTAAATTCAGTGACGTAGTTCTATTCTGCATACAATAAGATTAGCGGCTCGAGAGAGAGAGAGAAGAGAGAAGGCTGTGTCATTGAGCAAGCAGGACACGTCAGGAGAAACGAGAAAAAAGCTGGTAGCCATAGCTAACGTTACTATACGAGCCAGATTCTCATAAGCCTGTCATAGTTTGACCAAGGATATCATTATCACAAAGGACAGGTATACATTTCGACCGAGGCATTGCCACGATCTAGCAACCTAAAGGTAAGAAATGTGTGGACATTAAATTAGTGTGAATATTCTATAGGAACGTTATCTACCTTCGTTAACTAACAACGTAACGTTGCTAGCTTAGCTTCTGGCTAATGCTAGCCTTGCTAACAAACTATCTTTGCCGTTGCCAACGTAAAACAATCAGCCTCAGATGGATTTAGATTATTTCAGGTGTTCATTTTTTCAAGGTTACATTAGCTATCTGGCTATTCTAACGTCGTTAGCGACTGACTGTTGAATTATGAATCTGTGTAACCAACGTTTGCAGTGGCAGTTGCAAAAAGCCAAATAAACATAACCGGCTTAACGTTATTAGTCAGAACGATAATTAGGTTTTTGAGAGCAACGGTAAAGACAATAATGCTTGAAGAGTCCAGTATTCAATGTAAAGATTTTGACAGCTGTCAAACAAGGTCGTAAGGTTTTTTCTTCCTCCTCCCCCACCCTCAACGATCGATGTTTTAACAAACCTTTTAGCCTAAAGTAAGCTTATCATGTTCGCCAGCTTTTGATTGCTTTATTTCTGCTGGCAGATTATTTTAATAGATAAGTCTTAACTTTCGGAAATGTGTATTACGTAGAGCAAATTATTTTCCGCTTAATTGAGCATGGAATGTCGGTTCAGCAGCAGTCTTTCGAGTCGGCTGACTCGCTAGCTGGTGGCTATCATGTTTGCAGGCTAGAAGCTCATCTTGTCTTCAAAGCCTGCAACGTCACGGGGTTATCATTAGCCAAATATGTAGTTGGCATTTTATTTTTGACAAGGAGCGTTTATGTGTGTCGTCAGCAATCAGTAACTTTAGAAGCCGACCAATTCATCGCGACCGTGTTTCGGCTTAAGTCCTATTGAATAAGAAATATATAACGTTATAATAGGAAACCCAATGCTTGATAACTGTCTGTTCTAAAAACCTGACAAATCGCTAACTGGTTACAATCTATTATGTCCCTCTCTGTAGGACGTAACGATCACGGGATAGCATTTGTGTGGGGGGAGAAAACAAATGGGGGATTACGGGTTCGGTGTTCTAGTACAAAACAACACTGGCAACAAGTCTGCATTCCCGGTCCGAATCCACCCGCACCTGCAGCCCCCACACCACCATCAGAATGTGTCCCAGAGCCCGGCTGCCTTCATAAACAGCACCACAGCCGCTGGGAATGGCACCAGTGCAGGCTCCCCCTGGCTTTTCCCTGCCTCGGCCACACACAGCAGTATGCAGGATGAGATCCTGGGCGGGTCAGAGAAGCCCAAAGCGCAGCAGCAGCAGCAGGAAATGCAAGAGACGCAAGAAAAGCAGCAACAACAGCAGCAGCTGTCCCCTGGAAGCCACCAAGAGAGTGGGGGTATCATATCAGAGCTAGAGAAGGCCAGGTCGGAGGAGGGCAAGGTGGACAACGGCACGTCAGACGGCAGCAACGGGAAAGAGAAGCTGCGCCTGGAGTCCCCCGTGCTGTCAGGCTTTGACTACCAGGAGGCGTCGGGTCTGGGAGGGAACGGGCCGGCCCAGTCCAGCGCCTCCTCCTCCTCCCTCACCGGCTTCAACAACTGGTCTGCCGCCATCCCACCGGCGCAGTCCACCATCATCAACGAGGACGTCAGCTTCTTCAACCCGGCCGCCTCCGCCAACAACGGCCCCCTGCTGTTCCAGAACTTCTCGCACCACGTCAGCCCCGGCTTCGGCGGCAACTTCTCCCCTCAGATCGGGCCGGCGCTCTCCCAGCACCACCCTCCGCCCCACCCCCACTTCCAGCACCCTCACAGTCAGCACCAACAGCACCGGCGCTCCCCGGCCAGCCCCCACCCGCCGCCCCCCTTCCCCCACAGGAACGCGGCCTTCAACCAGCTGCCACATCTGTCCAACAATCTGAACAAGCCACCTTCCCCCTGGGGCAGCTACCAAAGCCCCTCGCCCTCCCCCTCGTCCACTTCCTGGAGCCCCGGCGGGGGCTACGGCGGCGGTGGATGGGGCGGCTCCCAGGGCCGAGAGTACCGCCGCGGGCTCAACGGAGGGATGACCCCCCTCAACTCTATCTCGCCACTGAAGAAAACCTTCCCCAACAACCACGTGGCGTCCCAGAAGTACTCCCGCAACAGCCCCGCTGGCTTCAACCCCAAGTCCTGGATGGACGAGGGAGTGGGCCGCAGCGACAACATCTTCCCCTTTCAGGTGAGAGTCCTTTTCCCCGTCATGTGACTCAAATCACGTAAAGCCGTTTGTTATTAGCTGTTGGATTCTAGTTTAACCCAACTGAAATGTATTGCCTTGAATGGTTCTACCTATGTACGTGTGTGTCTGCCTGTGGAGTGCCTCTCACATTCTGTTCATTTTTCCAGAGTGTTGGGGGGTTTCAAAGGAAGATTAACTGGAGATACTTACCTATATTAGCTGAGAATTGTACTGCAGTACTATTTTAGGTGCGTGCGTGCGTGCGTGCGTGCGTGCGTGCGTGCCAGTGCCAGCGGGGGGGTGGGGGGGGAGACATAGCTGGCTACCCATGATGCATTTCTCACCGCGTTAGCTTGGATAGCGGGGTTTGGCGCTAGCGGCTGTAGGCCCTCGATGACTAATAGGGCTCTGTCACTGCAGTGGTGGGTCTGCCACGTGAGAGAGAGAGGGGGAGAGAGGGGGAAGGACCATGAGTAGAGAGAGAGAGAGAGAGAGAGAGAGAGAGAGAGAGAGAGAGAGAGAGAGAGAGAGAGAGAGAGAGAGAGAGAGAGAGAGAGAGAGAGAGAGAGAGAGAGAGAGAGAGAGAGAGAGAGAGAGAGAGAGAGAGAGAGAGAGAGAGAGAGAGAGAGAGAGAGAGAGAGAACTGAGAGGAACTGAGCAGGTTAAAAAATGGCATACATTTAGAGAATAAAATGGAAGTTAAGGAGCGAAGAAATCGCATCTCCTTGTTAACGGAGATAGATGAGGGAGCGGGGGTAGGGGGGCATGGCTCCCATCTTGTCAAGAGGGATCTGTGCTGTAAAATGGCACGATGTCCAGAATTACAGCACCTTGTTAATAACGCAAGACATGACCCACAGCCTAGCAGCCGGTCTGTGATGCCGTCTTTATAATGTCAGTCTGCCCCTTTTCTAGTGTGATTTTTGACGGGCGGCTCGCACACAATGAAGATGGCTCAGAGATTGCGCCTCTTGTCAGAGGGAATGGCTGATAGCACTGATGAGGAATGGTTTAAAGGAAGAAGGAAACACAGGGTAATCCCTTGTATTGATCAAGATAAGCAGAAGTGATCGTGTCGGTTGGGGAGAGGGACTGGTTTCCTGCCTGATGGAGAGCCCCCCCCCTCCCCCCACTGTGAAAGTGCTGCGTCATCAGCCGCTGCCAGCCACTGTACGCCATGCCGCGTCAACGCTCAAGTGCTAAAAGGGCTTGATAGGACGGGCTGACAGAGTGAGAAAGGAAAAAAAAGATGGCTGTTGAGACAAGAAGGCTAATCTCTGTAGCAGCCATTGTGAGTGAAAGGGAGCGGTGCCTGGATGTAGGCTCTGCCTAATGTCATGGCCGTTTGACTTCACAACTTATGGATCGTGTTGCAGCTAGTGTCACTGTTGCTGTAGTAACTCGCTGCGATTGAATTATTGCTCAGCTAGAATATGGGTAGTGCCAAGGGTAACATTCTGTAGTGCTCTTCCAAGGCCAATAATTAGTCAAGGCGTTTCCATCAGAGGCACATGTCTTGAAAATGTGTATGATACCCCTACATTGTCTTTGTCTGATTGGATTGGCATATCATTACACCCAATTGACGATCTCTGACCAAGAACTGTTTTGACCATGTAAGTACAATGGGTTGTATGAAGCCTGGCCCACAAATTAGTCTTCCGGGCCCAATATGGCAGACCCATTGTTTACTACTGTGTTGTCTATGGCAGCAAGATAAACACCAGTAGTTCCTGTCTTCAAAACATGCACAGTGGACACCACAAATTGTCACTGGGGTCTTTTGAATAGAATATCTCTTAAGTATCCCTACTTAATCGTTCCTTACCCTTTTGTAAACCTAATCACACCTGAGCTACACTATCAGATTGGGTTACAATGCCCTATGCTCTACAATGTTGAGTGAGGGTTACTGATGAGGAGGGCTTTGAAAAATTAAAGACATCAAGCAAACCAATGCCATGGCACTGTATTTTAAAATGTGCCGTCAAGTATTTAAACAGGGTATGCGGTTGATAATCAATGTTATATATTGATACAATGGTGCCATATTTCGATCAAGTTGATCATTTTTAAATCAGAAATAGAATCGACTGCAAAAAGAATGGTCTAGGCTCTGAGGGTGATGTCAGTCTCTGAACGTTGCTTATGCACGAATTGTCAAGAGTGCAAAAATAGGTTGCGGAATTGATAGCTCTAGTTTTGATTAGAACAGACAGTCTATTTATTCTCCTGTTAGCTCCATTGTGGGTTTTGCTTCAGTTGGCCCGTCACTGTGTCCCCTCCAGTGGTTTCCACGGCCGGCCCGCCAACAGGACAAGGTAGGTGAGGGATTACTACCTAACCATCGAGCTATTCTGGTCCGATTTAGTCTACGGGACTGTGCCGACTACGCCAGGGTACTTTGAGAGGAACGGCTGTTAGTTGCAGTGTCATTCTGCGACCGGATCGACGCTACACGTTTTGCTCCCATGTGTAGGGACATCTGTTAGTGAGCAATGTAGACCCCCGCCAGACTGGAACGCGTCCATTGTGTAACCTATTCCATTTTTTGTGTGTGTGTGTGTGTGTTCTGTGTGGGGGTGGTTAACTTTACAGAAATACTTAAGATCCGTGTGCAGGAACATGCTCCAGCCTAACTGCCATATCCCCCACTCAGCGGTGATGTGCCGGGGGACAGTGGCCTGTAGCAAAACGCCCCGCTTAGTGTTTCATGTCGGGGGGACGGGGACGGGGGGGGGTCAACGCAGCATGCTAATAACGCAGATCAGACCCTTTGCCGGAGAAAACGATCCGCGGAGCCGGGCAGAACAGGAGGCGCTCGCCCCTCATTCTGTCTTTCGGGAGACAACATGGATGGGGAAAAGGGGCAAGCACGGACAAGCCCTGCTGCTGGTGGATGCTAGGCTACCTACCATGGTGCTCCGGCCTGGGAGTGTGCGACTGGTTTAGGGGGAGGGCTGGAGGAGCCCTGGGGCAGGGATCATGGGATAGAGAACTCCTGACCCAATACTAGAACCTACCTTGTAGTGGGCCCATGTTTCTCAGACCATAATATGGCTTGTTTAGTGTAAATTCACCGCCTGTTGGATTATTCGGTTGGAGGGGGGTAGTAGACACACACACACACACACACACACACACACACGCGCAAACATGCTCACACGCAACCACACCCAACTACGCGTGCATGCATGTGCAAACATGCACTCACTGGTGCATGCAAACTCGGATGCAAAAAGGGAAAGGTGCACACGTCCCTTCCCGTCGCGCGCACACAGTCGCCTCTACGTAGGGAGAGGCTGCCACAGGTGGCGGTTGCCTGATTAACCGGACCCTCTTCGGGAAGGAACAGCAAACGGACGGGCTGTTTTGGCCCCGCGGCGGGTCTCCCCACCAAAAGATCGCGATAAAAACGTTTGTCAGGTGGGACAATGCCGGATGTTTGGGGCCGAGGAAAAAAAAACTCCCACAAGGACGTGTGCAGATAGGGCAGGGAACTCTCTGTGATTGCCTTGGGCCAAGACAGACTGACAGACAGAGACAGATAGGCAGGCAGCTGATGAGTGGTGTTAAAGGTAGGCCCTGGTTGTTTGTACAGCAGGCAGGCAGGCAGGCTGGCAGACGGGGCCACCCACCTCTGTTGTTTTGTGTCCTGGGCCTTAAAGTGGCTTTGGAGAGCAGTAGGTGCAGCCCCGCAGGTGTCCTCTGTGTAGGAGGTAGAGGGCGGCCATCTGACGGCTGGTGGCACCGGCAGCTCCTGGGCTCTCCTCTCCATGCGTCTACCTCGCTCTACCCCTTTCCCTCCTCAACCCCCTCTCTCTCTCTTTCTCTTCCCCTGTCTCTCTCTCTCTTTCTTGCTGTCTCTCTCTCTCTTTTTCTCTTGCTGTCTCTCCCTCTTTCTCTTTATCTCTCGCTGTTTCTCCAAAGGATTAAAAGACTGGCCGAGGCGGACGTCATGATGTCAGATACATAACCCTGACACCCATGTGACGCGCTTAGCGCAAATCCACCGGCCACATAACCCCGGAGCCAAATTTCCTCCTGTGGAAAGGCTGCAGTCCCAGGCCCCCTGCTCTACCATTGAATCTCGGTCCCCGACGTCAACACACACACACACACACACACATACACACACACACACACACACACACACACACACACATGCACGTACACCAGAGAAATCGGGGATAGCATTTCACTGCGACACGCGGGAGGCCCTTCCCTCCCCGACCACAAGGTCGTGTGTTCTCGGCCCGAGCCACCGCTCCCGGCCCTTCCAGCATGACTGGGCGCGGCCTTTCAGCACCAGGGGGCGTGGCCTCCCAGCACCAGCCCCCCCCCGCTGTGCACTAGGATACCCTGTTAGAGGCAGAGCTGGCCAGGGCCCAACCCAATAAGCTACACCACACTGTTGGTCAGTGGAGGGAGGCTAACGCATTAGCCTGCTCATGAATTAGCCGTGATTGTAGGGCGCTAAAGTGAAAAACGGGCTGTTTCTGTGCGCAAGAGCTGGCTCGGCGCACATGACTTACGGCCTAGTGGTTCCCCGGGGAACATGACTCAAGTGCACGGGTCGCCACAGGTTCGCTGATGAATACCCGTCATGACATGGGAGGAATGAGTGGCCTAAGGTTTTTTTTAACTAGCGCGTTAGGCTAACGCTGCGCTAATGGCAGGAGGCAGCCGGCGTTGTTTACGAGCTCCCCGGTCCCGTGTGACCGTGTGCTCGGGGACTGGATCAGATCTGAGCCGTCTGATGCTCCTCTCTGTGACGAGCTTCATTTCTCCTCCGTCTTTTTTCTCATTCGCTCTGCCCCCAGCCAACACACGCACACACGCGCACACACACAGACTCGCTTTCTTTCTTCCCCATTCTCATAACCACACATACACACACAAACACACACGCGCGCACTCCAAGCCATTAAGATTTAGAGGACGTGGGATCAAGCAATTAGTCATGATCCTTATGATGGCGGTGTTAAATGAGGGAAATGTTTCTCCGGAATAATGAGGGTATTGAGCGCCTGTGACAAGCACATGACTCTGTTCTTAGAGCTTCATTGTGCCTCTCAGATGTCCTCGCCGTTCATTTGGAAACAGGAACTCTCTCTCTGTTAGTGTGTGTGTGTGTGTGTGTGTGTGTGTGTGTGTGTGTGTGTGTGTGTGTGTGTGTGTGTGTGTGTGTGTGTGTGTGTGTGTGTGTGTGTGTGTGTGTGTTTGTGCAAGGGTGTTTGCAAAGGGGCGCATTGCGCATGTATGGCCACCATTTGTGCAACCGTGCGCGCGCCTGTCAGAAAGTGTCCGTCAAGTGTCGTGTGTGTGTGGCTGTCTGTTGCGTGTGGTTGTCTCGTGTGTGTGTGTGTGTGTGTGTGTGTGTGTGTGTGTGTGTGTGTGACCGCTGTGGTGCGTGTCGTAACAAGGGAAGGCAAAGGAGAAAGGCTGTCGTAAGTGTCACAGCCTATTGAACCGGCAGCTTATGATGAAGGGGCCTGTTGCTGTGCTTTAATTACTTTATCAGCCGAGTCAATCAGTGTCCCAGTGGAAACACCCTCCACCCCACCCCCCGCCTCCTAAGACGGAATTAATGGCCCCGCGCCCCAACGCCAGGGGGTCATTTAACAGGCTTTGAAAGAGCCTGACCACAAACCAAAAATCCACCGTGTCAACGTAGCCTCCCTCCCTCCCTCCCGTCATACTGCTTCTTATCCCTCATTCTTATCCCTCCCTCCCTCCTTCTCCTCCTTCCCCTTTCTCTCTGCCTTTTTCATTAGCTGAGCGGTGACATGGTAGATTAATGTTGTGGTAGAAACACCCTCAGCATGCCGTACTTAATCATTCTCTTGGGTGGGGTGTGTGTGTGTGTGTGTGTGTGTGTGTGTGTGTGTGTGTGTGTGTGTGTGCGGGGGTCAGTAGGAACTGCCTGCATGGCCATACTTTGGAAAGTGCCGGCAACTATTTACAGTGTTAGCTACTGCAGCAAGTTCAGGCCTAGTTTGTGTACCGGGTTATCGGTCTGTCATTCTAATTTGGGCTTTCGACTAGCTAGCGGCCGAGCGACACATCTATGCAGGAAGTGTGCATCCACAATGAAACGACGGTGAATCGAGAACCCGTGAGTCGAGCCACAAACACAAGCTTGAGTGGGTAAAAATAAAGCAATCCACAGCGTGCGGTTTGGCTCTTTGAGAACGTTTCCGAGGTAATTGCTGTTAGACACGATTTGTCTCTGTGCGTTGATATTGTGTTTAACCCTCATAGCAGGCATTACTGGGATGACTCTTTCACTGCGCACTTTGATAGGGCCTTGGGTGGAGTTATGTAGGTGTGTTTTGTTTAGGTTTTAGGTTCGGTTGTTGTTGAGTTTCTATGAGAGGAGCTATGTCACCGGAGCCTCTGTGTTTGTGTGCCTAGCGTCCGACCTGACCTAACCTGGCCCTGGGCCCGCTGCGAGCGCCGGGTTCCTGGTATTTGTCATGTTGGCTCACTTCAGCGCGTAGCTCAGATCAACTGGCTCTGCCACATTGGATCAGGAACAACGCAACACTTGAGGCGAGATATTTCCGACTAGCCCCCCTGTTTTCAAGTCGAGACAACTTCAAGGCATTTACGTAGGGTTGCGATTTGTTACCAACACTTTGCTGGAAGCGTGAAAAAACTGAAAAAGACGTATGTGTTTCGTAGCTGGACGCGGATTGCTCTTCTGCTAAAGATGCAATACGCTGTGATCGCGTTGATGCAGCTGTAGCCTAGTTGCTGAGATGTGGGCCACCCCCTCCGGTCAGTCCAGCTCCAGGGGGATCAGGGAGCGACGGAGGGGCCGACTCATCCGGGATTCAAGGGCTCGGCCCCGGGTGGCTCACGTGCCTTCTCCAAGGAGTGCCTGTGCACGTGCGTTAAGCGGGTGTGCGCGCCTGCGCCTCTCGCCTGATCACGCCCTGTGTCCGCCGGGCCTTTGAAGAATGGTGCTGACTACACTGGGAGGGAGGGAGGGAGGGAGGGAGGGAGGGAGGGAGGGTGGGTGAACAGGACACGGGCAGATCAGAGGGTTCATGGCTGCTGTAATGCGGCAGTCCAGCCTCCCCATCCGCTTTGATGCTTAGCAACACGCAACCGTGGCAGCTGTGAGTGGCTCCGTGCTAGCTCTCTGACGAGAGAGAAAATCCAAAATAAAATGCTCCACAGTGAAAACAAGCTGCATCATATGGTCCAAATTGTCACTTCAGTTCATTAGACCATTCATGACGTTTTATTTTCATTTCAATGATTTTCATAATCTTTTTTTTTTTCTTTTTTTCTCCTGGTAAGGTTGTCATGTTTTGAACGTACACAGACAGTTGTTATTATAATTTTTGTTATCTAACGAAGAACTCTTATGCAATTTCCATGCCCCGAAAATAACTTTGGCCGCACGGCACGGCACACGGCACAAACCAACCCAATTAGAATCTCCACCATCTCTGTTTGGCTGTGGAACATTGGGTTTAGCCGTTTAACGGGCCACGCTGTGACACAGCCTGCGTCGGGAGTACTCGGTCAACGTTTGGGCCTCCTTGTTCCCGCTGCTGAACCAGACCGGCGGGGTTGTGCGGTATTATGGTCTGTCGTCTGCAGCTCTCTGGTCCGCCGCCGGCGGAGGGAGAGCGGGCCGGCTCGTCCTTGCCCCAAGGTCAAGGCTGTTATGGCGGCTCTCCGTGGCCCAGGGCTGCCACTCCTCGACCGGTTTCTCTTTAAACACGGTGTCCCAGTCTGCAGTGTTGGCCTTACCGCAGGCAGGCAGGCAGGCAGGCAGGCAGGCAGGCAGGCTCCGAGTCTACCCAGGGAGGGAGGCAGAGAGGAGAAGGACGTAACAGTACATGAGCGTGGAGTTAAATAAGAAATGTGACTGGCTGGCTGGCTGGCTGGCTGGGTGACTGACTGACTGACTGACTGACTGACTGAGTTTGAGGGGAGGTTTTGTGGCTGTTATTAGGCTGGGCTGGGTGCCTGTCGTGTTGTTGTCACTGGTTATTCCTAGCTGAGCCGGCCAGCCTCTGGTATGTGGGCCAGGCAGACAGTGTTGACCTACATTTTAGATTAGAACCACTGCTCCTCGTGGACACACACAGTTAACGTAGACTGACCTCCACGCTTAAATCCCCCCCCCCTGTCAAAGGCCCAACTGGAAAATATCTGGTCCACCGTACGTTTCGAGCGTTCGAGCCCCAGCGCGACGGGCCGTCGTAGGCATGTTGAATGTGGACCAGGCCCTACGGCACATGTGGAGGAGGGACGTCGATGAAGAGGCACTGGCATCTCAAACATCTGGCGGTGGGCCACGGAGAGGCGTGGAAATAGGCCAGGCGTGCTCATGAGTCAGCCCCAGCCACTTTTGAAGCCGGGCCAAGGTTGGCCGGGACTGCTGGGCCTGTGTTGTGTTTGTAAACAAGTCGGGCCACCGCGGTCGGAGACGGCGTGTTCGGTTAGGTGGGGTTACAAAGGCAGGGAGCTTATCAGCCTGCCACGTGCGTGCGTGCGTGCGTGCGTGCGTGCGTGCGCGCGTGCGCGCGTGCGCGCGCTGTGTAAAGTTCAATGTCAATGATTGTTTGGTCCCTACCAGGGTGCAATCAACTGTTTGCCAACTCAGTGTGTACTGTGCTCTGAGTGAACCATGGCTGTTTGACGACGGATCAAGGCGGGGGGGGGGGGGCCCGGAGAGTAGTGTGGAAAAGGAAGTACATGGTCAACGGTTTTGTGAAAGTTTAGCTCAATAGAATACACTCCTAACCTCCATTTAATTTGAGCAAGTCTAACCCTTCCCCTCTCTCTCTCTCTCTCTCCCTCTGTCCTCTCTCTCTCCCTCTGTCCTCTCTCCCTCTCTCTCTCTCTCTCTCTCTCCTCTCTCTCCTCTCTCTCTCTCTCTGTCCTCTCTCTCTCTCTTTTGGTATGTGTGTCTAGGAGCGGACCAGGTCCTTTGACGGCTTCAACATGCATTCTCTGGAGAGCTCCCTCATTGACATCATGAGGGCCGAGCAGGACACCCTGAAAGGTGAGGCCGACCGCTCCAGAGACACCCTGACAGTGGAAGAAGGGCACACACACACACACACACACACACACACACACTACTCTATACCAGTTTTCCTATGCCTGTCGGGGGGATTCACTTTGTTGCCGTCTCTCTGACCTCCTCTTATCCTTGACTCGGTGGCTGTCCGGCTCCTGCTGTGTGAGAGGACCGAGGCAGGGGGACGCCAGGGCCTGATGTTCCCCGTCAGGATCACGCTGGCCACGTGTACCTGGAGGTGCTGATGTAACGGCAACTGGGCCAAAAAAATCTGATCGGGTTGCTTTTTTGTATGGAGGCCTAAAGAGGGTTGTGTAATCAGATTACACTGTTGCTTTAGCCTTCCCTCCTGTGACTGTAATCGGGAAAATCTTAAGAATCCGACTCGGCAAGGTCATGGGATCGGTGACGTCTGGGCGACTGTCCTCCTGCCAAGCCTCACTGGCTGTCTGCACCAGGGCCAAGAGCCCACCCCCCACCCCATGCTCGATGATGGGGTGGTAAGGCGATACGGAACAGAGATGCTTAGGGACCGGGTCCACATTGAAATCACTTCCGTGTGTCCTCTTATTTCCCATTATCATTACTATCTGTCATTCTATTGGGGAGAGGGGTTAGAGTTCCCGCCCCTCGGACCTCTTCCACCAATGCGTGTTGAGGTGGAGCGGAGAGGGCAGGCTAAAGGAGGTGTCAATCAAAGCAGGGCTCAGGGATTGTAGTGGAAGCCAGGATCGGTGAGGGATTGGAAGGGGCAACTGTATTTCGGTGTATTGGTGCGTGTTCACAAACCAAGCCTTATCCTTCCCGTGTTTGTCTCGGAATGATAAAAAAAAACAAGGGTCCCGGCGGTGAGAAGGGAACGAAATAGGGAACGTCGGTAAAAAGGAGCGATGCGGGACACGGCCCCGTGGTTCCCTGGGAGGCTGTAGTTTTCCACTCCTGTTCTTGGAGGCCCTAGCATGTAGCTTAGCTCAGCTGTGGTGGGGTGGTGGTGTCGAAAGCAGCTGCTGCCCTCACGCTCCATTAGAGCTGGGCAGATGCACACGTGTGCGCGCGTGCGCACACACACACACACACACACACACACACACACACACACACATACACACACAAACACACTTAGGTTACTAAGCTAGCAATGGCCAAATGGAATGGAATGCAATAGAATATATTAAGCATTTTGGTTGTCTGGGGCTTGTTGACTGAACCTGGATCTGCTCTCAGCAAATCCGCCATCTTGCTTCTCTCTCGCTCTCTCTCTCGCTCTCTCTCTCGCTCTCTCTCTCTCTCTCTCTCTCTCTCTCTCTCGCTCTCTCTCTCTCTGTCAATCCCTTCCGCTCACACTAAATCTTTCTCTCTGTCAAACATACACACAAACACGCTACTCGCTTTGTGATATCCGATCCATCCTTCTCCTCCTGGGTTGTGTCTTAGTGCACTTTTGGTGTACAATATTATGGTTTTCAGTAGAGTGTTATGATTGGTCCATTCGCTTTGTGCCATTGGCGAAGTCTATATTCGTCTCTGTGTTGATGAGTTGCTCCAGTGCTGTGCCCGTGTACCATAGCGTGCCAACTGAGCTGGTTAGAGATGCCCTTCCTCTCGCTTCGCTCTCACTGGAAAAAAGCATTGTGGTGCATTATTTGCGTTTCAACTGTGTTTATTTTCTTCAGGGCACAGCTTGCTGCTCTGCATGCATTTCAAAGATTGGAACGCTGTAGAATATACAGACAGACAGACAGACAGACAGACAGACAGACAGACAGACAGACAGACAGACAGACAGACAGACAGACAGACAGACAGACAGACAGACAGACAGACAGACAGACAGACAGACAGACAGACAGACAGACAGACCTATGTCCTTGCAGTGGCCCTCTGGGTGAGATCCAAGGGGACCAAAAACGGCACCCTTGACCAAATGGGACAGGGTGACGCTTTACAAACACTGACACACACACACACACACACGCAGAGACACTTGCATAACACAAACATGTGCATGTGCAAAGAGCATGCACGTGGAAGCACGCGCGCTGGTCCAAACGGGCTCTCGCTTCCAGGCGAGTGCTATGCTCACATGTATAACTGCACGCACGTACCCAAACACCCACATGCCGACACACGATCATAAACAGACACTGTTTCAGCTTTGCAGAACATTTTCAAATGGAGAGAGAGAGAGAGAGAGAGAGAGAGAGAGAGAGAGAGAGAGAGAGAGAGAGAGAGAGAGAGAGAGAGAGAGAGAGAGAGAGAGAGAGAGAGAGAGAGAGAGAGAGAGAGAGAGAGAGAGAGAGAGAGAGAGAGAGAGAGAGAGAGAGAGAGAGAGAGAGAGAGAGAGAGAGAGAGAGAGAGAGAGAGAGAGAGGATAAGAACAGGGTGAACAGCTCAAGTGTTTTGGAATGGGCTCCTGCATTGTCCTGGGGGACAGAAAGGCTCCTTCTGTTCCCCTCAGCCCCAGTGTGGACTGGGCGCCGCGCTCACTAAACGGCGCGTCGGTTCCGGCTGGCTCCGGTCCCGGCACCAGGCCTACAGTAGCATCCCGGGGCCCGCCTGCCCGCGTAGAACCGGAGGTCATAGACAGGACCGGACAGCACACACCTCCTCAGACACAGGGCCATCAGTAGAACGGGACGCTGGGCTTAACCCCACCCAGAAGACCCTGCTGCAGGTGGGCAGCTTGACATTCTCCCATCGTTGAGGACGGGTGTCCACGCTCCACTTTGTGGAATTGAATAAAACAGGCTGTATATATTTGGGGGTTTCTTCATGCGCCGCGGGTGTAGAAACACCCCACTGTTGTTCCAGGAGCCTGGGTGGGGTTGGTGGTGGACAGTGGACCCAGTCTGCAAGCTCTGTTTCTGCGCTGGCCGCTCTACCCAGAGGGACGTGGGGGCTGAATGGGCCGAGGTGTGGGGGAGGGGCCAGTAGAATTCCGTGTGACCCAGGCCACGGAATGCGTCCAATGGCAGGGCGTTCCATGGCTAGCCAACAATGGCCTTACTATTTCAGCTCTTTCCTCTCATTATCCTGCCTTAGCCAACCGGCCCAGCGTGGCACTTAGCAACTTTGATGCTGGCTTAGCAGCGTCTATAAGTGTGTGTGTGTGTGTGTGTGTGTGTCTGTGTCTGTGTCTGTGTCTGTGTCTGTGTCTGTGTCTGTGTCTGTGTCTGTGTCTGTGTCTGTGTCTGTGTCTGTGTCTGTGTCTGTGTGTCTGTGTGTCTGTGTGTCTGTGTGTGGGTCAGTATGAACTAGAAAAGAAAACCAGTAAAATGCATGACAGAGGATGGACAGGCAGGACGGGAAGGGGAAGGAGAGAAGCCCCAGCCAGGCTGACCCTAAGGCTGTCCGGCCCCCAGTAGATAAGGTGGGGGCTGACCCCACGCAGGCCCAGGCTGTGCCCGCCACGCTGATGCGTCAGCGTGATTACAACGAGCCGCCAATGCCGTGACCTCCGGACCCACGGCCGGCTCCACCGTATAAGTCGAGCCCGCTGCTGCCTGGGCTTGGTCTTCCCCGTGGAAAGACAACCCAGGGCGCGCGGCTGCTGTTGCGTAAGGCGGGAAAGCAGGAGCGCCGTGGTGGCTTTTAACGCTCTCCGCTCTCTCCCCAGGTCGCCTGGGATACACCCACCCCGGAGGAGAGAGCCCCCTGCCCATCAACGGTAAGTACGACTGGGCGGTCACCTAACGTCACACACACACACGCACACACAAGTAGAAGGATGGAGAGTAGAGAAGGGGGGGTGGGGGGGGATATAGATCCAGAGAGGGTGCAGGGACGAGGGCGTAGCAGCGTCAGAAATGGGGGGATTAAAAGGGAGAGGGAGGGATGGGAGGGAGGGATAAAGGGTGTCACTAAGCTTTAAGTTAACACTCCCACGATACCATGGAGTCATAAAGGTCGCCCTGCAACATGCACGGCTCCCCTTCCCCTGGTCTGTTGAATGGAAGCTAGAGCCCTACACACAGTTAAAGCCACCAAAGACTTCTAGACTCCAAGAAATATCAATGAGGTTTTCAGAGCGCCGTGCTTCCTCTTCTCACGGTTCCATTTCCTGTTTTATTAAATATGGTGGGAGTCTGCTCTATCCCCAAAGGTCTTCAGACACACTATTCTTTAAAACTGGATTCCCGTTCCCAAAACAGCAGCATGCAAATTGAATTGGCCGAGGTGAAACTAAGGTCCCCGTGATCCCTCATAGGATTGCTAGATCAAGTAGTAATATTCCAAAAATCATTACCGGGGCCTTCGGCTTCGGAAATCCGTTTAAATTCCCCCAAACACATTAGGTGCCGTTTCTTCTGATCTTGCTAATACTGTTTGCTGTTAAAATGAAAGGGCTTTTGATTGGATTATTCTTATTTACGACGCCCTGGAATGGTTATTTTCCCAAGGACCAAACACATTAACCTAGAATTCCAGGCCCCTATATATATATATTTTATCAGTAACACTCCAGCACTTCATCTCAAAGAGCCGTCCTTGCTTGGTCACGTGGTCCAAAATGGTCAGCTAGCAGAGACAGATGGTGGTGGCGGTTTCACACACACACACACACACACACACACACACACACACACACACACACACACAACCTTTTACTTATCTCCTTTCTCTCTCTCTCTCTCCACACACACACACACACACACACACACACACACACACACACACACACACACACACACAGCCTATACATCATACATCATAGAGTGGCCTGTATATCTCCCTCCTTACCTCTCAGTGACCCCTCCAGAAGCCAGTGTCTAGCTGACGATGGCGGCATGGGCCAAGCTGATTATAAGCACCTTTCCAGTTCACCGTGGGCACCTCTGTCTCAGAGGATGCATAGGACCGGCCATCTGTAGGGCCACTCCAAGCAGCCACATATTGATTTTAGACGGGGGCCCTGAATAAAACATGCGGAACGTTATGGCTGATCAAGGGAATTCATTATCCAAGGTGGGGGGGCGGGGGGGGGGGGGGGGGGGGTCTGATTGAGTTTCTGGTCGATGATAATGTGTGTTTTTTCTAAAACTCGTGTCTCCCTCCCCTCGCAGCCAGGAATTATGGAAGGAGACGAGGTAAAGTCCACCATCGTTGTTGTTTCGTAAAATACACGGATTCTATATATTTTTTTTTTTAATGTATTTGTTATAATTTTTTAACACCTGTCGACCCTTTCATCCTGTTGACTGTGGAACATGTACGTGCATGTGCAAACATCCCTTTTTTCATGGGACGGTGTCCCCCCCACCCCCCCCTGTGTTTGCATTGCCCCTCACCATTACCACGACCCTCCCTGCACACGTTGGTAACATGGCAGTCTGGGCTTCCCGCTCGAGAGAGACTGAGGACGCACGCACCGCCACCCATTTGGGACAATGGCCTCCTAAGAAAATTGAAACAGACACATTTTGTGAGGGACAGTCAGGACGGACACACACACACACACTCACTTTGAGCTGGGCTGGGCTGGGCAGCACACAGCGTACAGACTAAGGGCTTACCCCCTTACATAAAGCAGCTCAGCTCTGGGCTGGGCAGGGCAGGGCAGGGCAGGGCGGGTGGTGGTAACAGGAATAGGCCTGACTAAGCTTAACTCCCAGTACAGACCAGACTGGCTTCTCCCTCCCTTACTCCCTCTGTCCTTCTCTCTCTCCATCCCCTCCCTCCTTCTCTTCGTCCCTCCGTCTTTCCTTCCCTCCCCCCTCTGTTGTGGCTGTCCCTGATTCTGCTGCTGCTACTACCACTGCCTTAGGGCCACAGGCTAGGCTGCGGGTTAGTGTGTGTGTGTGTGTGTGTGTGTGTGTGTGTGTGTGTGTGTGTGTGTGTGTGTGGGTGTGTGTGTGTGTGTGTGTGTTTTGGTGTGGGAGTGGTCTGTGCACCTGTCTGTACTGAGTATGTGTGAGCCCTCATGTCTGTGGGTTGGGACACGCTTTAGGGAAGTGATCAAAGTGCCCGTGTGTGTGTGTGTGTGTGTGTGTGTGTGTGTGTGTGTGTGTGTGTGTGTGTGTGTGTGAGACTGACCTAGTGTTTGTCTGTCTGTTAGTTTGTTTCACACACCAAAGCTACGTTGATGGTGCTAGTTACTTACTCTTGCTCACCGAATTAATCTGGGAGCGAAATACATATTAGGATATTTTTCTGCAGGAATCTGATGTTTTAGAAAAGACAGTAGGATAGAATTTCCGCCTCTCCTTTGAGCTGCTTTGTTACAAAACGCCCCCCAGCCCCCATCTCTGGTCTAACTACC
>CM030177.1:13970525-13988025 GCA_017639675.1 Aplochiton taeniatus
GCACCCCCAGCTCGGGCTAGCTAGGGCTACGCACAGCTATAGGAACGCATACTGCATCTAATACAACTCTTAGACCACAGATGTCAGGCTAGCGACAAGCCTGTGTGCCAAGGCTGTCCATGGGCTGGGCTAGTTCTACTGAGCGGGCTGGTATTAACTGGGGGGGGGGGATACCTGACACCACGCCAGGCCTAAGGCTGTCGGCTCAGCCCTTCCTCTGCTGGGCCTCCCTCCTACATCCAGGAGGGCTTTTAAAACCTAGTCTTTATCCATGGCTTTAGGTCTGATCCACAACTGTCGTTAGTGCACTGTGCGCGTTTGGGGCTGTAATCCTCCATTGTGCTTTTGTTTCCTGGCTACATGCCTGCGTGTGCGTGTGCGTGTGCGTGCGCGGTTGTGTCTGATGCTAACTGTCCTCCCCCCCCCCCCCCCCCCCTGCCTAGTGGAGCTGGCCATGATCATGGACCGGCTGTACGGGGGGGTGTGCTACGCCGGCATCGACACGGACCCAGAGCTCAAGTACCCCAAGGGAGCAGGGCGGGTCGCCTTCTCTAATCAGCAGAGCTACATTGCTGCTATCAGCGCTCGTTTTGTACAACTGCAGCACGGAGAGATCGATAAACGGGTCAGTGTGAGGAGGAGGCCCTCTTCCTCTCTCTCTCTATCTCTCTCTCTCTATCTCTCCCCCCCCCCCCCCCCCCCCCTCTCTCTCTCTCTCTCTCTCTATCTCTCTCTCTCTATCTCTCCCCCCCCCCCTCTCTCTCTCTCTCTCTCTCTCTCTCTCTCTCTCTCTCTCTCTCTCTCTATCTCTCTCTCTCTATCTCCCCCCCCCCCCTCTCTCTCTCTCTCTATCTCTCTCTCTCTATCTCTCTCTCTCTATCTGTCCCCCCCCCCCCTCTCTCTCTCTCTCTCTCTCTCTCTCTCTCTCTCTCTCTCTCTCTCTCTCTCTCTCTCTCTCTCTCTCTCTCTCTCTCTCTCAGCCTTTTCTGCTGTCCTCTGTTGTCTTCGCTGATCTTCGAGCCTCCTAGGTCTCCACCATGGTGTTGGCTCTTAGCGCAGGAGGAACAGCCGCGTGGCTCACTGCAGATAACAGCTCTTTTATCACGCCCCGGGTTCACTCTGGGGGAGTGAGCGACTTTGTAAAGGACAGTGGTGTGTTGTGTCATGTGGTCTTGGTAAGAGTCTTAGCGTGTGCATGGCTTAAGCTAGCCAAACTGTCTCCCAACAACTTCCATTTTTAACTGTGTGTGTGTGTGTGTGTGTGTGTGTGTGTGTGTGTGTGTGTGTGTGTGTGTGTGTGTGTGTGTGTGTGTGGTTGTTTTGTGTGTGTGTGTGTGTTGTTGTTTTGTGTGTGTGTCCCCAGGTGGAAGTGAAGCCATACGTCTTAGACGACCAGCTGTGCGATGAGTGTCAGGGAACACGCTGCGGGGGGAAGTTTGCTCCTTTCTTCTGTGCCAACGTCACCTGCCTGCAGTACTACTGCGAGTACTGCTGGGCCGCCATCCACTCCCGGGCCGGCCGCGAGTTCCACAAGCCCCTGGTGAAGGAGGGCGGCGACCGGCCCCGCCACATCTCCTTCCGCTGGAACTGAGTCTTTGTGTGAGCGAGCGAGAGAGAGAGGAGAGGGAGAGGTGGAGGGGGAGATGGGACGGAGAGCGAGAGAGAGAGAGAGAGAGAGAGCAGAGCAGGAGTTGGGGCAACAGGGGAGAGGGAGGTAGTGTAGAGTCGCTGAATCATTGTACAAATAAATGCACTTTTCTGTTGCTGGTTCCTTTTAAGCTCTAATTTCTCAGAACTTTTAATTTTTAAAATTAATATATAAATATATTTTAATGATATACGAAAACAAAAACTGGAGGTAGATCCAAATATGTCAAGCAAGGAAAAAAGAAAATGTGTGATATAATTTATTTGAGCAATTTTTTTTGTATTTTTTAAATATTTTTTATTAGTGCACAATGAGATACAGAAAATACTGGGCGGCGAGATAGCACCCGTTCCTCATTTGGCATTTAATTGGCCATCCCTTTTGAAAGCGTATGTTCAGTTTTTATTTAGATACAACAGGCTCCAGAGCAAGTGTCAATTGAAAAGGTGTTGCGAAAGAAGAGTGCACTTATTTCCTTTCCTTTCTTTAGTGTGCAAATACATTATCAAAAACCCCCCTAGGAGTTAACCAAAGCTGAATCTGAATTGGGTTTCACGAAAAAAGACAAAACTACGGATCAATGGGTTCTCTCCCAGATCAAAAAAACTTTTTATTCTGCTCCCAATACCATGGTAATATTTGATGTTACTTGACAAGATCTATTTCAACAACAGGCCTTTGGGTTTGATCTCCATTTTTGACATGCAAAAACTAATACCTCAAGCTTAGCTGCTAAGTGTGCCGAAAAAAGATAGACAGGAAGAGAGAGACAGACAGACAGACACAGACGGGGAGAACGAAAGGAAACTGGCTGGTGTCCTCCTTCCCTTAGGACCACAATCAGAGGGGAGTAGTTACGTCAGCAGAGAGGCACAGTTTTATAGACACTGCTTTGTCACTTCCTTATTTTTGTAATCCCAACCAGGGTTGTTCAAAGAGCAGTGAAGAGCATCTTATCTTCAATAAGAGGAATGTATGGTTTAGGGTGGGTGGGGGGGTGGAGGTGTCAGAGGTTCGGAGGGCAAGTCGGCATAGATCTAATTCAACCCCACCCCCCCACTCCACCCCCCTCTCTGTGGTCCTGCTGCTATGCTAACTCGTAGCACAGTGGAGACCCTTGTACTTTTAGAGCGACAAGGTAGGCGAAAGGTTACTCATCGAGAGAGTTTGGTCGCCCGGCCACCTCTGCTAAACTCTTTCTAGGGCTAAAAGCATATTACAGAGCCCTACATTTTATCCAACGCTGTCACAGCAAGTCTCCCAAGCCTTTAGTCAAAAGCTCTGTTCTGGTGTTATAACCCTTTAACAAAAGAAGGTTGACTCGATTTGCCATCAGTAACATATTTCTGTGGTAGAGGAATCTGCCTATTTGCAAGTCCTGGATTTGTGTTCCAGCCCCACTCGACCCAGCCTGTGTTTTCTAAGCATAACTGAAGATACTCTGTGCAATGTGTTGTACTACTACATGACCAGCTACAGGTCGTTGACTTTGAAGTAACGAGACTGCAGTATAAAACATCAACAAAAAAGAAGAAGAAAAAAAAGAAAGGTTGTACCTAGATATTTTAGGGAACCAAAGATGGCTGTGCAGTAGTGGGTCATACTGTAGCTCATATACTGTTTTATTTCCCCTCTTTTTTTTTTTTTTTTTTTTCTTTCTTTCTTTTTTTTTCATTCTGCCTTTTTTTCTTCTTCTTCATTTCTGTTCCCCTTCCCTCACTAAGACCAGATGGACTCCAGCAAACCAAAGATTGGCCTTGACTAGATAAGAGTGCAGTCAAAACGCAGGACAACACTAGTGAAAAGAACTGGGCCTTTGAAACGTGTACTCGCAGACACCCAGACAGGCCTTTTTTTTAGTTTTAAGTAAGTCTGCTACCCTCCATAATTCAAAATGGAGACGTTTGTACCTAACCAGTTGTTGCATTGTGAAAATGTCTGCTAGTTGCTGGTTTGGGAAAACTTAACACATACAAAAAGCTAACCTTATACTCACGTTTGGTTGAATTTGAAAGTCACTCACATTATCTGAATCTACTAGCCTAGCGATTAATGTCAGGGAGTTAGTGCTGAAATATAACTTGATTATTATGCACACTAGTGATACATTTATCCTTGTGTGGGCTAGAGGATGTGCGATTGCACGGGTTCTGCACTTGGACTTAAGTTTTGTGGCGTGGTGAGCGAACCTTTTAGTAGTTAAACACTTTGTGAAGAATTTGCTGTTCAATGAGATGAAAAAAAGATTATTTTATACATGGCCTGCTGATTTTTGGTACAGTGTTTTCTAGCTAAATTATTTTGTCATGCACATATAAACATTTATTATGCACTACTTTTCTAAATATTTTCTTTTTCCAACAGTCATTTTAGGCACATTTTTCACAAATGGGAAAACTCCTTTTTGCAATACCTCAATTTTTCACATTGTGAAAGGTAGCTTTTGTACTTTTGTTACTGAGAGATCTGCATATATGGAAATTTTCATTTTAAGAAAAAAAACGTTGAGTGATTTCAATATATATTATTTTCAATTATGCTTTTTATACATTTCAGTGCTGAGGGATCTTTACAACTAAGTGCGCACTTGTGTTGATGCGACTTCAAATCTGCAGATGAAAGATCAAAGTATATTGCTCTATTGGTCTTTAGCTCTCGTACCCTAGATGTTTTAAGACAATTTGATCCATGAATGTTAATGTCTCTAAAGATGGCTATATCCTAGTTGGAAAATGGTAACTTCTCTGTCTTGGTTTCCTCTCTGTAGATGGAATATTACTCTTATAAGGAGAATGCAAATTTGGTTCACGCTTCCGGCTGAATCTTGTATCACAAGAATGGATGTTTGGTGTTTAGATATTTTAACATTTGAAAATATATATTCTTGAACTTGCCAACTAGCTCCTAATGTAATCCTTAGCATGCATGACAAAAAAAAAAGAAAAGAAAATAAGTACATGAATTAGCTATTGAAATTAATTGTTGTGGTTGTGCACCAAATGTTTCTCAACTTTAATTTGTTAAGGACAACCCCCAACCTTCACTACCCCCTTTTCCACGTCTTGATCTCTTTGCCTTCCCCATCCTCAAACCCCTGCAGGACGCACAGGAAAAAAAAGAAAAAAAAAAAGAAAAGAAAATGAAAACAAGACAAAAACAAACGTAATCGATTTAGCAGTGCAGGACCTTGAGCATCTTTATAGGACACTGTTGAGAAGACTTGATAACTCATCCCCACTGTCTGTCGAGGTGATCTATAAACCTATCTGGAGGAAGGGGAACTTAAAGACTTGAATGTGGTAAATGTTGCAAGTTAACTTCGAGTTGTTATGTGCAATACTTCTTTTGAACCTTTTTCCAGATAAAGACTCTTTGCAATGTAATTCTTTAATGCCATTTTTAATTGCAGACATTTAAAGAAGATGTTAATATGTTTTTCACAGTCATTTTCTACTGTTATTGTAATCCTTTTCATGCTGGTGTTTGTAAAAAAGAAAAGAAATCAAACTATTTGTACTAATATAAATAATTGAAGTTATTTTTAAAACATAAAGGTTTTGTGCTCATTTGCTTATTTTGTTTATTTCAAGCTACTGTGATTGATTGCATTGTAATTATTAGGTCAATAATGTATTTAGCTGTTTATTGGTATATTTTAAATTGGAATGTAAAATTGATTTTTATAATTTTGATCAGATTTTTGTTATATTTTTGAGGTGAAGCTTTTAATATGTTAAAGTGTCTAGTTTTTACTAATTGCTATATTGTGCTCCACAATATATGGGTTCACATTTTCTGAAGGAAAATAAATATTTAAATATTTGTCTGTTAATGATGTTACTTAATGGCAAAATTTCAATAGTTTTTAACTGTGTATGGGAAGGTTGTTGTATTTATTAATAGCATTTTTTACTTAAGATATCACCTTAATTTTTATTGTCATTTCACTTTATAAGTTACTATTTTTGTAATTTCCTTTCTAATTAAGTTATGTAATACGAAATGTCCATATTTCTAGGAGTTGGTCTGTAGAAGTGCTAGTGAAACGAAAAAGAAAATCTAATGTTATTTAATTGTTTGCAGCCAACTATTTATAACAGTATGCATAATTTTTAAATATTTGTAATGTGAAATGTTGAATGAAATAAAACTTAACTGTGACGAAATTAGATTTGTGTGGTTATTTTGTGTAAACAGATTTCAAAATGAACGTGTCACACCCAGCAAGTTGGGGTAATGGGTGGGTGTTGCATGGGGAGCCCATTATGGGTATTAAAGTATCCGTAGCATGCACACCGCAAAAACAATGCTGAACATTTACAACCTTCTCAATGTATTACTTGAGATGACTTACTGTCAGATTGAATGAGGCTTGCTTGGATTCATGAAAAACCGCTGGCTAGTATGACAGCAACAGTCGTATATACTCAATAGCCCCACCTGCTGAAAGTAACATCACAGTCAGAGCAGTTACAGACACCTTTTTCATGCTGTTATCCTGTCACCTATTGTTTCTCCTTAAAATAGGTCACTTCATAATAGTCGAAGAGTAATGTTTCTGCTGAAAATAACAGGAAGTGAGTGCGCAGAGCGCGTGAAAGCGGCAGAACGTGTGACTCATTAGATCGCCAACAAATATCTTATATTTATCCCTGCTTCATTCGATGGAAGACCAGCATACGCTGTTCCGACAGTGTTGCACGTTCCCATCACTGCAGGAAGTCTCGGGGACACAATAATACCAGTCTAGTTTCTTGAAAGCAGATAGGGGGAAAAAGCCTAGGTGACATGACATCATCATTACTGTCTGTGTGACAGAGAGAACAAAGGTTCTGCTGAGCCGGGGCCTATTCTGCTGGCCACCGGATGCCTGGCTTAAAGGATCACATACACGCACACACACACACACACACACACACACACACACAGAGGAAGACAGAATAAATTGATCCATACAGTCAACAGCAGGGTCCTAAATTAAAGTGTTCTAGTGACAAGTGACATGTAGTTCAAAGGGATATAAGTGAACCTCCGCGTTCTTGCAATCACGCAATTTATTCATCAGCATGCGCATACAAAAACAACTCAGTATTTCAGAACTTTGACCTTGGGTGGATGGTTGTCGTCTGTCGCAATCAAAGACAACAGAAACATAAGACCGATATTTCGATGGATGCGATTTTTTTCACAGCCTGTTAGATTATTTTATTGTGACAAACAATGATTATAAAAAAAGGCATTGTTTTGCAGCGCCATGTAGAGGGCCCACCTATCAGAATTAGAGTATAGCAAGAGGAATTGGACGCAACACTGCTTATTTCTGAGGCAGTTGCGCCACCCTGTGGGCTGTTGTTAAAAAAATGCTGGTAAATAAATAAATAGCCTCTTGGGGAGTGCTATCAGTTCCCAAAACAAAAACGCTACATTAGCCATTACTTTATTTTATTATTCTGTATTTAAACCTAATGTTACTCACAGCGGTAATAATGTGTACATTTTATACAATAGCCCAGGCTTTGAAACTGTTGGGAATAGCCTATATAGGCCTATCTGTCATCCCACCCCCTAACAACAACGAACAAAACTGTCGTCGTCATTTTGATCTCTAGATGGCGATGCACACTTAAAAAAATACACACCACGCGTCTCTTCCAGCCAGTCAAAACAAATCCGAACAAACAGTGAGAGAAAAAAAATAAAAAAGAAACATTATTGTACAATCGAACTAGCGCCAGCTGCTCACGGTTGGTTGAACCAAGGTTTGTTGCTTTTGGGGGCTGGTTTTCGTGGCCAAAAACTCGCCACCGCATGCTTGCCTGCTTGCCTGTCTGTCTGTCTCTTCACCAAAGCGCTCCCCGCCGTGCAGTGTCGCTCAGCATCAGTACCATATAGACACCACAGCCGTACCGCCTTGTTTGGCTGCGTCTCCACCCGCCCTGCGTTCACCTGCACTAATTTCGCCTTTTTCCTCAGAACAACGCTACAAGAGAAAGGAGAAGGACTACAAAAATTAATCGTGAGTTACTGTTGTTTTCAAATGTCTTGTGTGCGAGGCAAAGCTTGGAAACACAGCTTTTTGCAGTTGCGGATCCGATCTTTGATGAGAATGTATTGCTTTTTTGAAGCTACCTCCTAAAAATGCCTATTTCAGGCTAGGCTAATATTGTTGAGAAATGCTAGTGATGATACATGCATTTGTTTGTTTCTAGAAACTAAACTGTCATCATTTGACATTCTTTATCCGTAAGTGTTGTGTTTTACTACATACATGTTAACACATGCTTAATCAAGACTTTAACATCCTCCTTTATTTTTGCTTGCTTACAGAATCTGTGGATATAATAGGATAACATAACCCACCGTGTAAAATGGTTAAGCTGGGAAGTAATCTACAAGACAAAGGTGCTAAAGCAGTGAGCGTGGAGGATGGCTTCCAGAATGTGCCCCTCATCACCCCACTTGATGTTGGTAGCCTCCAATGCCAAGCACCTGACAAGGTGAGACAGACTGTCGCTACTTGTGTGTGTGTGTGTGTGTGCGCGTGTGTGAGGGGGGGGGGGGGGGGGGGGCGGGGGGGGGGGGGGGCGCATCTCTGTCTGGTTCTCTTTACATTGAGACATGGTAAACGACTGGTGACCCACACACATGCAAAATAGCCCCATCCTAACCCACCCCCACACCGCCCCTGCCAATCTGTCCCCTGCATCATTTGCTTCTCAGCCAGAGATTAAAGCAGATTGGGGCCTACAGGACAGCGTCTCATTTATATGTACCATAGCAACAGTAATCCTGTTACCATGGCTCCTTTGACCTCCTGCTCTGATTAAGCTTTTGCATTTTAAGGGAGCTAGACTAATTGCATTGTTGGAAAACAATGAAAAACAATACATATTACTGTCTATGTAAAATGGATATTCTAAGGAGATGGCCCCCTTTTGAATATTTAGCTGTTGCTTTGCCATTTTTTTTTTTTTTTATCCTTTGAATATGTATCTTCTACTTCCTCAGAGTCAACAGGAATTAGCCTATAGTCATAGTAATAGCAATGTGGCCTTTCAATTGGTCACTTCAGTGACTCCTTGCTGTCTAAGGGTTACCATGATAGACAGCCCCAGCACGAAGCAGTCAGCCCAGAGGAAAAACCATTGCTAACAGCATTGACGTGACATGCCGGGTTCCGACTCCTTTTCCAACTCTCAGCCGAGACTTTGCTGAGGCAAGCACAGTCTTCCAATCCCATACACCTGCTAACTAGAAAGGCTTGTCACTCATCTACACACACACACACACACACACACACACACGCGCGCGCACACGCACGCACACACACACACACACACCTATTATCATCAGGCTGCCGATCAATATTTTCATATTTCACAGGGATTTGGCCGTTTGGTTTTCTGCATTTCAAACCACTTATGCATGTTGACGGCACACAACGAGAAGCTTGCAACTTGCCTGAAGAAATAAAGCTCAGTGAATACACTGAATATCACAGAGGGAACATTCCACATTTATTCTTCTTGAAGTAAATACAATTGCCCCCCCATCCAGTGAGTATACCCCGCTGAGCTTTGAAAGAGTTGGCACATACTCCGCCCTAAAGTGTTACAACTCAGGAAGAGAATTGGCTTCTGCGCAAAAGGCAATTCTGGTCTGTTTTTTTTTGGGGGGGGGGGTTGAACGTTTCCGAGGAGCATTTCAAGAGGGAGGTGGCAGCGAGTAGCAGCTGTGATTGCTGGGGGTTTGGAGGAAAGGAGAGGCCGAGAGCAGAGTGAGAATGGGGGAACTGGAGTTGCCATGACAGTGAAGTCCTGGAGATTTCCCTGGAGGGGTCTTGAATAAGCAGAGAGAGAGAAAGAACGAGAGAGAAAGAGAGAGAGAGAGAAGCGGATAGGTAAAGGAATGGGAAGGATGACTCGAGGCATCGGTGGGTTGGACTGCAGTGTGTTTTGTTGCTTTGGGAATTGCCACTTTCTTGTTGTTTTGAATGTGAAATTGTTGGCGTTTAAAAAAAGGAAGGGTTGATTGTTTTGTGGGCTTACAGCATGTTTCATTCACAAATGAATAAACTAATTCTTGGACACTGTGACTGTCCTGAAACATCTAGGTTTAATAACCAAGATGGTAGTGTGTTCTTTATACAAAATCAAAATGGTTTTTGTTAAAAAAAAAAAAAGTCCCAAAGATCTCAACATCCCCCGAAACCTACTTTAGTCAACAGTTACGTCAAACTTGTGCATTCAATTCTGTCAGGGTTTCAGTGGATGATGTAGAATAGTCAATCTGCAAGCTGTTTCATTTATACTCACCCATCAGCATTACCTACCAATCCCAGAGGGACTATCGCTTACCCTGTGTGAAACTGCAGCCATTTTGACACTCACCCAATCTCCACGGGTAACTGTGTGACCTGGGTCAACTACAGGGTTACCCAGGGAACTGGGCAGGGGCGAGGGCATAGGCAAAAGGGAGCCATTGGCCGGCTGCAGTTGCTTAAGCCAGGCCAAGGGATTGGAGAAATGTACCATCTGATCCCATCTGGACAGATACAGCCACCACTGGCCCCAGGGTTTTTCAATAAGATGATTGGATAGCTGGTGATTTCAGAGAAACAACCAGAGCTTGACTGGGAGGGAGGGGCGGTGAAGGGCTGAGGATGGACAGAGGGACAGGGCTAAGGCCAGAGTGACGCATGCTGCAGCGCTAGTTTAAATCCATGGCTTCTAGACAAATGTTCGCCTGAGGCGATCTAGAAAGATGGCTGCCGTCATGCAGTTTGCTGGGATGCCTGGGTGAGCTTGGCAAACGATCCTTTCTGTCTCTCTGATGTCTACATGTGCACAGGCAACGTAAAAGTAAAAAAATATATAAATATAAAAAATTGATATATTTAACAACAATGTTTAATTTGACTTTAAATGAGTGTTTAAGTGTTAATTAAATTTCTGCAGCCCTACTTCTCCTGAATCAAGTGATCCAGACTCTATATCTTATTTTATACTCCACTACATTTAAAAAAAAGAAATAATGTTCAAACAATAAAAACATTTGCTAGTAGAAACCAATCCAGTCTCTGACATGGTGCTGATATGGACGAAACAGTATTCACTTTTCAATTCCCTATTTCTCCCATAAACACACCAGATGCTATGCAAACCAGACACCAGATTTGGACTCAACTCGTGCGGAGTGCCGCAGGCCTACAAAGATGGCGAGAGTGAGGAGCTACAGTATCTAGCAACGTCAGAAATAGACAGGCAATGTTATTCTATTGTAGCAACTGAAAAATGGGTGGCAGTTGCTAAGCCAAACCTCAATACCCAGGGGCCTGCTGCTAAAATGAAGTTTGAAGTTGAGCAAATACATATATTTTAGACCAGATCGAGCTACAGCAGCTTGAAGTGAAGAAAAACTTTTTCCGTCCTCTACCTGTAAGTTTCCCGGGAAATGAAAACGGAAACGGCAATCAAACCTGATAACAGGGTTGCATAGAAGGATGCAGTGTCGGGTGTAATAGTCGAGAAAATGGCAGGCCACCTGACTGGTTATTCAGGAGGGAAAATGAGTTGTCAAGATGATTGGAGAGGCAGACGGGGAAGGCGTCACGGTAGACTTTTCAGTTTTTTGACAAGTAGCCCACCAGCAAAGTCACTCTCTCTCTCTCTGTAGTCTGAGGGACATGGTGGTGTTCATTCAGGTGTACAGTGGGTGTCTAAAACAGCCAGCAATTTTTGTGTAATCCTTCAGAAAAACATTACAGAGGAATGGTGTGTGTTTGTGTGTGTGTGTGTGTGTGTGTGTGTGTGTGTCTGGAGACCACTGGAGCAGGAGACGTAGTTGTCAAGGAGATGGTTAAAGCCCCTAATATCAGAATACCACTCCAAACTCCTCTGCACCCCCCCCCCCCCCCCCCCCAGGAGGGGTCAGGTGAAGTTCTAGAGTCACACTCTGGGCTACTGTGGCGCTTCAGGTCTTCGACAGGATTACCCTTTACAGAGCGTGGTGGGGATTTGGAACCCTCTCCACTGCCAGGGCAAGCTAGCGTCAGCCATTCTTTGACGAGGTGTATAGAGCTAATGCTATCCGTTAGATGTTGAGGGACAGAGCTTTAAACACTGCCCGTGGCTGTCACGGAAACGGCACAATCAGCTTCTCCAAGGACATTCCTCTCACCGTGGCTCTCCCGCTCTCTTGTCAGGCGGTCGCCACACTCGCCTGACGGCCGGACGGACGACGTCTCCTCCCCTCCTTTCCGGATCCTGGTCTGACTTCTGCTCCTTTCTCTTTCGCTCTCGTCAGTCCCCCCGCTCTCCTCCCTCCTCCGACCGTCATGGCTCCCTGCCTCCTCCCTCCCTCCCTCCCTCCCCGCCTGGCCCGCCCGCTGTCTGCTCCCCCTCCACCTCCATGTCTCTCCTCCCCGGCCTCGGTATATGACTTCCACTCAGAGCCCATTAGAGTGAGGAGGGACCGAGTGACATTATTGGGACGTGGCCAAAGCTCATCCCGCTCTTGGATTCCCTCGTTTTTCATGTAAAAAAAAAAAAGAAAGCAAAAAAGCATAGAAAATCTAAAACAAATAAACAAGAGAACACTGCTGATGGGGGTTGGGACAGGGGGTCAGGGTACCATTATGTGGGACACTGCTTAAAATAGCCCTTTAATAGCAACATGGCAGATGTTTTGTTGGCTCGTGTCTTGGTGTGGCTTGGCCTTGAATAAACAAGACCTTGAGGACGTCACAATAAAGCTGCTGGTGTGTGCCGACCTGGACCACCCTCTTTACACGCTGAGACAGTTGAGGGGCGTTTAATTCATCAAGCTTGACACTCCCTGCTGGCCATGGTTTGGCATTTGATGTTTCTATTGGCCCCGCTGTGCCGAGGGTAAGTTAGATTAGTGCACCTTTCGTTTCTTTGCATCGTGCCTGGGGGCCTAGACTCCGAATGACGGTGTGTGTCTATCGGTGGGTGTTTGATAAAGCATACCAAGTATACCCAGCTATTTTTCCACCACTGCACATTCATACCTCGGCTATTCAATCTGATACTTATTCGCTTACTGTCCTGTCCGTACCATTTCTGTTCTCCCTCCGACCCCTAATATTTTCTACCTTGTCTAACTGCCTCTCTCTCTCTCTCTCTCTCTCTCTCTCTCTCTCTCTCTCTCTCTCTCTCTCTCTCTCTCTCTCTCTCTCTCTCTCTCTCTCTCTCGTTGTCCTTGTCAAGGTGGTGGTGAAGACCAGGACTGAGTACCAGACGGAGAAGAAGAGGCTGAAGGTTCCCAAGGTGGACGAGTTCACCATCAGCTTCACTGACGGTGTGTCCGAGAGACTCAAGGTAACCGCGGGCCACTTCACATAGGCTTTGCTACAGTCCACCAGAGTACCTTTCTCTTTATGCTGTCCTATTGTTTTGTTAACAATAAAACAATGGTTTCTGCTAAACACACTATATAACCAGTTGTTTGGGATAGGTCGTTTTGTTGACAGTTCAGAAGAACTGATGAGTTTTTCACCCAAAAATGACGTAGGATTGTTGATGAGTAGGCCAGGCTGGTGTGCTTTCCAGACTCTGATTATAATTGGACCTTCGTTCAAATTGTAGCCTTTAGCCCGGCACATCAAAACGATTTGCCCGGTGCTGTCAGCTTCAATCCGACACTGACGGAGACAGACGACTGAATCGATGGCCCCGGGTGGAAGAGGAGAAACCGCAGCATGCTAAGTTGGGCTGCAAGGCACGGGCAATGTTAGTCTGTGACTTCTGAAGCGGAGTAAGAACTTCCACACGCAGCCGTGGTTTACGGCCAGTTATCTTTGCCGATGCATCAACTTCAGACGCCTCGCTTGTTTGTTCCAATCCCTGGGCGTCGCGGGAGGAAAACCAGATAAAGCTCGGGTTTCCATGGCAGCACGCAAAACCTGAGTGCCTCGCTAAGGCCTCCGACGGTGGGAGGACGTGCACTCTTTGGCGTGGGTGCCAGGCAAAAGCATGCATGCGCTGCATATTTTGGCTGTGATGCTGCGTTGCATTTTGCATTCAATCAAAGTAACTCTCAGTCAGAATAATAGTCAGAATAATAGGAAGAGAGATAGACATAAGTAGAGAGTTACAGAGAGAGGGGGAGATAGAGGGAGAGGGAGATTAATGGAGGGAGAGAGAGAGAAAGACAAAGGGGGAGAGAGAGAGAGAAGCTCATAGTTTGGTTTGGCTATAAAGAGGTGGGTAGTGGGCTGGGTAGTGGGGCTGGGTAGTGGGCTGGGTAGTGGGGCTGGGTAGTGGGCTGGGTAGTGGGTTGGGTAGTGGGGCTGGGTAGTGGGCTGGGTAGTGGGGCTGGGTAGTGGGCTGGGTAGTGGGGCTGGGTAGTGGGCTGGGTAGTGGGGCTGGGTAGTGGGGCTGGGTAGTGGGCTGGGTAGTGGGCTGGGTAGTGCGCTGGGTAGTGGGGCTGGGTAGTGGGCTGGGTAGTGGGTTGGGTAGTGGGCTGGGTAGTGGGCTGGGTAGTGCGCTGGGTAGTGGGTTGGGTAGTGGGGCTGGGTAGTGGGCTGGGTAGTGGGGCTGGGTAGTGGGGTTGGGTAGTGGGGCTGGGTAGTGGGCTGGGTAGTGCGCTGGGTAGTGGGGCTGGGTAGTGGGGCTGGGTAGTGGGCTGGGTAGTGCGCTGGGCGGCGTGCAGAGTGGACAGCGGGCCTCCCGTTAAAAGCAGGGGTATTATCATCGCACGCCGGACAGTGGACGGTGAATTTTAAGAGAAACTCAACTGCACCGCAATTACAGTAACGGTGGAGTTGGTGTACGAATGGGTTGGAAGTGTGCAGGTGTGCGTGTGGCGTGTGTGTGTCACTGATATTCCTCCCGGGCATAAAAGGTCATGCAAGGCGTTCGACAGACAGATGGAGACAAAATTAGATATTCAACACCAAACACTTGAGCTATGAAGCCTGTCTGGAAGTGAGATGGGTCAGCTGCTCTCTTCTCTCTCTCTCCCTCTCTCTCTCTGTATACATCTCTCTTTCCTTTGCCCCCCTCCCCTGTTTTCCCTCACCCTCGCTCGCCCCCCTTTCGCTTTCTCCCTCTCTCCGTCTCTTTCACCTTAGCCTTCCTCTTGTCTCCTTCGGTCGGTGCCGTGCGACACACAGCTTGCGCAGCCAGACAGATCTCCAGTGCTGCTTGCCGCGGCAGAGCCGAGTGGCTTGATCAGCCATGCCTAGCGTGGGGTTGGGAGGGGATTGGGGTGGGTGGGTGTGGCGGGGCGGGGGGGGGGTCGAACAGTAGACAGGCAGCTCGAGCCAGCAGTACCCCCTGACAGCCCGGAATGGAACCCACCACGGACGCATGTGCGGGGGGACATGTGGGGGGGGGGGGGGGGGTGGTGGGGGGGGGACATGTGGGGGGGGGGGACCTTGGGATTGTGTTGTGAAGGCTGTGAAAGGCGTTTCTCCCCCTCTTAAGGCCGTCAGATGTGCGCTCCGTGGGGGGGTTGGGGTGGGGTGGGGGGGGGGGGGTGGGGGCTTAAGGAGCTGAGCCAAACTACAGTTTGCATGACTGGTCGAGCTGATTCTGCACACCGGCTGACTGGCACACATGTAGCATGTAGGCGCACTGCTCACACACACACACACACACACACACGACACACACACACACACACTTACATTTGCCCAGACTTATGTGCGCACACGTGCGCTGAAACATGACAAACCTAAACGCTACGCAGAGCCGACAGATTGGGGTGAAGAGCCTTCGCCTCCCCTCTCCTCTCTTCAAAGCCGGGCAGATTGCGCTGATGGATGAAGTGCTCATAGCAGAAAGCGCCTGCTAATCTGCTCCCTTTCTCTTCCTCGCTAACTCTCCCCGCCTCCTTCCCCGCTCCTCCCTTGGCTATACACCTCCTTTGGCTCCCTCCCTCCCTCCCTCCGTCTATCAATCCCTCCCTCCCTGGCTCCTGTGGGCTCTCCTTCCCTCGTTCCGTCCGCCCCGTCCTTCTAGTCGCCCGCTCCCTTCCCTGGCCGCGGCGGCGCTCCATTTATCTGAGCTCCCATTCCCTCGTGGTGGCGCGGGGCTTAGGAGAGCATGTTTTCCCCTCATTAAAGATGCACAACAGGGAGGCCCGCCGGTCTCACCGGGTCCCGGCAGAAGCCAAGCGGAACACATTAGCACGGCTCGTCAGGACGGCCGGGCCGCAGTCTGAAGACTCAATTGGCACGGCGTCGCAGGGCGGGGCGGGGCGGCGTTAGCTGGTCGGGCCGCTGCTAACGGCGCTGCTGCTGGACGACATCCCAGCACCGGGCTTAGCGACAGGCAGCATGTTTAGGACACACACACACACACATACACACACACAGACACACAGACACATGAAGAATGAAGCACGTCTGCGTTGTAATTGCCAAAGGCGAGTTGCAGGAAAAACAACAACTCGGATCGAGAGCAATTATACTATTACTGCCATCGCTGGCAGTTTGCAGGATTCATTTGATAAAAGCTTTTTGCAATGCTCTGCCTACACAAAAGTACACCTACCGTTAGCTATATATTATTATAACTCTGGACAAAAGTACTCCACTTCCTCCAGAATGTGTGTTATTTTGTCAGGTTACCAACGTGCACTTGCACACACACATCACAGTCGGAAAAACACTGTGGGGGAAGATTTGAATTCTATCACAACAGAGTGAGAGGGAAAAAGAGAGAGAAAGAAAGAGAGTGAGTGAAAGAGAGAAAGAAAGAGGGAGGGAGAGAGACCGAGCGAGAGAGCTAAAGACAGAAAAAGAAAGCGGGGGGGGGGGGGGAGAGCAAGAGAGGAAAAGAGGGCGTGCGATACGGAACGCTGAGGTGCTTGGACTGCCGGACGGTGGGAACGTTCTCGTTCTCGGGGCCGAAGTCTCCCGGTCCTCCGGCGGCCCTGCCCCGGGCGAGGGCCCCCTTCTGGGAGCGTGGGCGAGGTCCTCCCTGTCCGACGGACAGCGTTTGGGCTGGAACGGAACTGCGTTCCCCAGCATTCCCTCTCCGTCTCCTTGCCCTCTGGTCAGGACGGACAGTAGACAATGGCGTGTGACTGGCAGGCTCGTAGTGGCTGCAGGCGTGCTATGGGGAAATGCCGAGCCCACCTCTTTTTTTTTTAATCCGCTCGTGTCATCCCTCTATCCTTCATTTCATCTCCACCTTCTCTCTCTCTCTCTCTCTCTCTCTCTCTTGCTCTCTCTCGTTTTTTCCAACAGGCCTCGTTCGATCTCTCTGTTCCCAGCTGTTCCGTGCTTGCTCTCGTCTCCATTCTTCTCCTCCTCTCATCCCTCTCTTCACGCCCCCTTCCTCTCACACCTCCTGCTTCTCGCTTCATATCTCCTCTCTGCTCTCCCACACCCTCCCCCCTTCCTCCCACACGTCTCCTCCCTACTAGTTTTCTCATTTCTCTCCCCTGTCCTCCCTCTCGTCGCTGCGTCAACCCCCTCTCTTTTTCCTCCCCTCTTTCCTCCCTCCCTCTTCGTCCACCCTCATCCTGCGTTCTTCCGTCCTCCCGGCACAGCCAAGCCCCTTGGTTTACGAGTGGGGTCCTGGCCTGCGCCGTCTCAGCAGGGGGTAGAGGTTGCTGGCTGCCAGCTCGGGATTTTCAAAGTGCCCCTAAACACCACCACCCCCCCACCCCCGCACCTTGCAGCCATGGAAACTGTGCCCCGCTCTTAGTGGCAGCCAATGACGAATCGCTCCCGTAACGAACGCAGGCCACTGATTGGCTAGATTAATCCGTACACACACACACACGCGCGTGCGCACACACACACTGTCACACATAATTTCCACAAATGTGCACAGTTGTACACAAACACTAAATCACAGACGTGTGCGTATTCGT